>VUQR01002748.1:12124-37834 GCA_015108515.1 Hemichromis elongatus
GAAATACTCAAAAAATATGCCCTTGGAGTTTATTGCTCCCTCTCTGCGAGGGAGAGGGTTTGTGAAAGCATTAAAAGCATTTATATTATGTCCCTAAACCCGACTTTAGCACCAATGCAATAGGTATGGAGAAAACATAGAAACACATGTGACGTGCGTGACGTGCGGACCTTCCTAGGCTAGGGGTGTCCTGGGCTCAAATAGTCTTCCTTTTATGACCTTTTCCTGTGCCTAACGGAGCTGGGCCCCTGGTGAATGTGAGACACTCGTGAAAAGCCATCAGATTAACTTCACCTCGTTTTTCTTTTCTTTGTCTCGTCACCGTCTCCTTATTATTTATATGACAATTAATATTAGAATTATTATTTTTTTGTTAGTGGTCGTGATAACCATTCCCAGGCTCCAAAATAGAAACGAAATTTGCCCCATTCCTGATTACTTGTTTTTCTATATTTGTCAAATGCGTTTTAGATCATCAAGCAAAATTTAATATTAGAGAGAAATTATCAGAGTAAATACAAAATGCAGCTTTTAAATGATGAGTTCCATTATTAAGGGGAAACGCTATCAAAAGCTACCTGGACCTGTGTGAAAAAGTAATTGTCCTCTTCTTCTTAAATTAGGAATGAACTGTGATTAACCTTTTTTTGGGGGGGGGGGGGAAGCTGAGTTCAGTTTCAGTAGCCACACTCAGGTGTGATTACTGTTAGTCCTGTTAAATTAAGAAATCACTTAAATCAAGCTTGTTTGATAAAATGAAGCTGGCTTTAAAACCTCAAAAAGCAACACATCATATCACAATCTAAAGAAACTCAAGAACAGCTAAGAAACAACATCATTGATATCTTTTAGTCTGGAAATGGGTACAAAGCTGTTTCTAAGGCTTTGGGTTTCCGGTGAAGCACAATGAGAGCCATCATCCACAAACGGAGAAAACTTGAAACAGTGGTGAAGCTTCCCGGGAGTGACTGGCTCACCAAAATTCCTCCAAAACACAGTGATGACTCATCCAAGAGGTCACAAAAAAACCCAGAGCAAAATTTAAAGAACTGCAGGCCTCACTTGTCTCAGTTAAGTTCAGAAGTCATGATTTCACTGCGAGAAAGAGACTGGATGAAAATTACATCCATGGGAGAGTCAAGGAGGAAACCACTGACGACTAAAAACATCTTGATTATCACCAAACACCTGAAGGAGAGGGTCTTACCATCAGTTCATGCCCTGAAACTCAAGAAGACAATGATCAGAAACACAACAATAAGTCCACCTCAGAATGGCTCCAAAAAATCAAAACAAAAATGGGGTTTGGCCTATTCAAAGTTGGTACCTTAAAATGTCAGTTTATGTTGGAAAACCCCTCAATGTGGCTGAATACATGTGAAAGACTCATAGGCAGTTATCACAAACACCCGAATGCAGCTCTTGGTGCCAAGCGTGTCAGGACAACAATTTTTTTCAAGGAAGGTTTAGATAATTTTTTCACTTAATAAATTAAATAATCATTCCTTTTTATATAAATAAATGAATGACTTTATTAAGTCTCCCTTTGCTCTGTTTCCTCCTCACTCACTGTATCTGGAGTGCAGTGATCCAGTTCAATCTGGGTGACCTTTGCGAGGCGGCTGCAGGAGCGGGGGCTCCAGATCACTGCCCCCATCCTTTAAACCTCTGAGTGACACAAGGCATCAAAGTTACTTAACTGCAGGCCTGCTTATAAACAGGCTTCCTCCTCTGGGGTTGGGGGCTGTTTTGAAGGAGGTCATGCCCCCGGTTGGCTGCCTCTGGTCAGGTCTGGGGGTGACAGAGCTGTACACTGATCTAAACATGAGAATCATCCAAATCCCGGCAACAAATAAAACAGATAAAATGTTCTGCTTATTAACCACAGAAGAACATCACCACTGATCAATCAAACAAACTGTGTATAAGTTTTTATGGCGTATAAATGTCATGTACAAAGCATCTTATCCTCATACAGCACTTATATTCTTTATTGATCCCCATGGGGAAATTACTCTCTGCATTTAACCCATTCGCTCAGTGAAGCAGTGGCAAGCCAAACAATCCAGCGCCTGGTTGAAATGATTGAAATGATTGAAAACTAAAAATATTATACATACATTAAGTCAGGCTATAAATCCAAATTTACAAACGACGTCAGAAATCACGTAGGCTGAGAACCTAGACCTAATTCTTCCCAGAATATTGAGCCGCATTTATTCAAAGGCAAAAAAAAAGCTATTGTGGATTAGTGTGTTGCTGCTCCTGCTCAAGTTGGCCCTGTGGTGCCAGCTGTGGTTAGCTTTGGCTTATGGTCATTTTCATGGCCTGTATCTGGATCCTGCAGGGAGAGTCTGAAACCCTGAGATATCACTAAGCACCAAACATGTGATCACGAGAAGTGTGAAATCGAGGCTGGCATCCGGTCAATGAAAGCACACCCTGGAAACAAAGAACGACTGTAAATATCCACACTTTCTAGCTACATTATCTCTCAAATAGGGTTTTTAAAGCTGCTGTAGCTGTTCTTTATGGAAAGACGTCCTGTAAGTGAGTTCTCAAAGAAATCTAAACCACAGCCTGAAATGTTTGTGTCAGGGGGATTTTTCTGCCTGCTGTTGTGGTCATCACCACACCTAAACATGGAACCTTCCCTAGAGCTTCTCTAATGATTGTTTAAAACAGTGATTTTCAGGCCTTTTTGGCTTGTTTTAACTATTTATAACAGATTAAGGCCTTTAGTGGTATCATATATTATTAGAAACAAGGCAGCATTTGAAGCATTTTGAATTGTCTTAATAAATTTTTTTTAGAGGTCTGAAGAAGTAGATATACACAAAAAAGAAAGCATAGCAAACAGTTTTTGCAGTGCAAACACTCACAAACTAGAAAAACAGAGAGGTGTTTACAGCCCTGGCAGATGTCTCTGAAGCAACCTTTAATAGGACGCAGAGGTAATAATGTGCATTAAATTGTGCATCACGATGCCAATATATCGAAATCAGACCTAAAAGTCTTCTTTTAATGACACGTGCAGACTTCCTCGTCCCTCTTTTCCACTCAAATGTTGCCCAAGAATGGCTGAACGCGATGATTGCGACAGACGGACGACGCTCTGTGACATCGCACACAGTTTGTCAGCTCTCGAAGGCAAACAAACACGGATGCTGGTGCGTCTGTGAAAATCGAGCTGATAGAGTGTGACAGGCAGCAACAGTGCCTGCTGGGTAGACACTGATTCAGTCAACAAAGCCTGTAAATTTGGAGAGGATGGGGGCATTGGAAATATGATGTTATGAGTGAATCCTGGAGGGAATTACATCACATTTCTGCTCACCGTGACAGGCATGCCTTTAAGCAAAGTTATAAATGCACCTGTCCACCCACAGATCCGCAAATACACACACCTGTGTGAGAGATTTTTTCGCCACAAGTAGAAGATCTTTCTGCTGTTCACTGGGGTCATGTTTGATTTGAATCACTTTGCTGTTTTATTCAAACCAGTTTAACCATAATCTGATCCTCTGATCCCACCAGTAAATTAAGTTCCACACCTGCTGCTGGAGCACGTCGACCTGAAAGCCAGAGTCTGAAGTGCATCTTCACTTTGCCATCAAGCTTTCACTGGATCGCAGTGTAATTATAGCATAATGATCAACTTAATTTGTGCTGCAGCTTTCAGCAATGATGATTAAAAGTGCAAAGAAACACATGTGAAAAGGAATGCTGGAACTGGGGATTTATTTCAGCTGATAGACAAAGAGATATTAGAGAATAGTGAAAAATTGACTCGTATAGTGTATCTAGAACATCAACAAGCATCAGAATAAGAATCAGATATACTTTATTAATCCCGAAGTAAATTATGGGTTACAGCAGGCAGCATGCTAGTTGGCGCGTGCGCACTTACAAAGCAACCTTCCAACCAAACATACACAGACATCACATAGGGAGACAGGTCAGATAGGTAGGCTGATAGGAAAAACAGCAAAAATACACAACATGAGGTGAGAGGAGGAGAAAAAAAACCAAAACATTTGGTGAAATCCAACCTGGATGAGTTTTTATTGTTAATGTTTGGCAAAAACTGTGTGTGATTGGCTTTTGAAGACATGCTTGCTGGAGAAAAATCGAGAACAGCCTGGTACTAAGATATTCAGCTGCTCATGTAAGAAAGTACAAATACTTCATTATTGTACTTTAGTAGAATTTTCAGGTATCTGTACTTTATTTGAGTATGTATTTTTCTGAAACATATTTGTACTTTCTACCCATTTCAAAAGAGGCTCGTTCCTTCATTTAATGGAAATTTTTTTATTTTAAACATCACTCTGATTTGAGCCTAACTCATGAGCCTATAGAGCTGTACTCACTGGTCAAAGTGAGCCGGAATGATCTAGAACAGCATTTTTGGTGCAGATGTCAACAAGATTAGGTGGGTATGTCATCATCAAACCAGCACCAGCATAAAGGTAAGGATGATTTTTAAGTGTCTGATCATTTCAAATGCGATATTTCTCACTGTTTTTTTTAGTTGTGGAGGCAAAGTAAAAAGAAAACAACCCAAAAATGTTTCCATTTCCACGCACTAATATCCTTCTATTAGCACAAAATAAATAAAATATAGCATGAGGTTCTTAGCTTTGCACAAAAGCCTAATTGGCAAAAACACTATTCAAAGACTTTTGACATTTCAGAGCCTTTGCTTTTTCACTTTTACTTGAGTTGTTGAATGAGTATTTCAATTTTTATTGGAGTATTTTTATAACAAGCATTTGGACTTTTACTTAAGTAAAGAATGTGTGTACTTTTACCCCCTCTGCAGACAAGGACGAACAAGTAATCCTTACTTCTGAGAAGGTTAAATCTGGGAATATTTGTTTCCTTAAATGATACATTTTCCAATTAAAATCAAAAACACAACTTCAATTTTTCAACTGAAGAAAGAGAGCAAGCGGTAAATAATAACTAATGATTAAATGCAGACTGGTGTATAAACACATGAAAAAGGTGAGTGAAGAACAGCAGTGTAGGCCTGTCGCAGCATAACTAGGGTCACGTGATCCAGTCCTAATGAAAAAGCTTTATCAAAAAGGAAAATTTTAAGCCTAATCTTAAAAACAGAGAAAGTGTCTGTGTCCCGGATCCAAACTGTTCCACACCAGCAGGGCTGGAAGCTCATGGCTCTGTCTCCTATTCTACTTTTAAATATACTAGCAATTTAACTAAAAAGTGTCAATTGGAGACAAAGAGCAAACATACATCAGTAGTACTGAAACTAGCTTAGCTAATGATATACTTGTAAGAAAGTGATGAATAACCCTTCTTAAGTGATTTAAACCTTGCAGCAAACAATGTCTGAGGGTCAGAAACAGTGAAGGTTTCATGAGACTAAAGGGTCAGAAATATAGCAAGGAAGCAGGCCATGGAGAGCCTATTCTAGCGCTGTTTTGGGTAAAGTCAGAGAAACCAAAGGTCTAAAATAGTAGAATTATTAACTTTTAGTTCCCAATAATGAAGTTCCAAAAGTAGACCAAGTGTCCTATAACAAAAACTCAGCTGAAATGTGGCGTTTGGTTATTGAGACTCTTGAAACACTACTGAGTGATGTCATTTTAACATTTACCAGACCTCATCATGAGAATTTTTTTGCATAATGAGGACTACTAAACGGAAAGGCCTCTTTAATGACTCTGTAGGAATCAGTGTACAGAAGCTTATTTGGATTTCTTTTGAAGGGCCTGAATGACTTGTGTGCTCTGTAGCTAATTGTTCAGGACAAGTGAAGAAGCTGTAATAAAGGCGTGAGGCAACAGAATTCGAAATGCAGCTGATTGGCTTTTAACATGTCGCTAAAGGAGCGACCCCCATTAATTCTTACAGCCCTTCAAAGGCCACCTACATTTTAAGGTTTTTGCAGTGTTTTTTTTTAAAACACCTGCCTATGTGTACGAGCTGCTGTGTCTATATGTGCCTACCTGGTGCCTGAGACCTTGTGGCAGGGCCTCATTAGTGGTCCCAGACGCATGTTTGATCACTAAAGGTGATTGAGCCTTTGCAGTTCAGCCTCCACGACTGAGGATCTCAGGCAGTGTAACTCTGTAACCCTATTAAATTTATTCTTAAAACTTTTTTTCAAAATTGCTGTGATAAATATTGTTTAGCACTTCGCTCTACAGGGTAGCGCTTACGCATTCACCTAATAGGCAAAATCTTGCCAGTCTGATCACAGGAGGAGACACGACCCTCTTTGGGGTGGTGTCAGGAATCTGACATCCAGCATAAAAAAATGTAGAGCTACTTGCTGTGGTGAACCCTTGTGAATGCAGGAGTAGTGGAAAGCAGCATCTTCTGTTATGTTAAGAAGAGTCCTTTTGAATTACATATAAAGTTAACTAAAAGCTTCTCTTTTTGCAGGTTTTACCTCGGTGCGATGCCCCAAACTGAATGCCTATCAAATAACAGCCAGAGACTGGCTACTTGATAATGTTGATACCAAGTAAGCTTGATACATGCATGTAAAGAGTAACTTTCTACTCTGTTAGCTGTTGATTGTTAAAATCTCGGTGTTAAGTCAGCGTTGACACTACGCACGTGGTGACAGACAGAACCGCTGTCTGGAAATTTAATGGGAAAGAGGACAAACAGGAGGGAAAAAAGTGCTGTGAGAGACTTCTTTCTCATTTGTATTCATTACTTTGCATGGATTGTCTGGCCTCGCTCCCTCAGACCTTCCTGTGGTATGAATCCCATCAGCTTTTCACAAGTGTCCATCAGGCAAAAAGAGCTTGTAGATGAAAGCAGGAGAGGCTCATCAGTGGATTAAAGGCAGTATGAGCTAAAGGGGAGTGTAGGCCCACAGTGATAGAAACACGTGTCTTATTGTGCTTTAATCTGCTGTTATATAAAGTTAGATCCATAGGTATTTGGACCACGGCATATTTTTTTTTCTAAATTTGCCTCTGTAAACCACCAGAGAAGATATATTCGAACAAATAGCGTGTGATTAAAGCACAGACTTTCAGCTTTTAATTCAAGCTGTTTAACCGAAAAGGATCAAAAGTAATTGGAAAGCTGGCCAGCAGTTTCACAGCCAGGTGATTCCAAGTGTTGGTATTTCCACTGTCCAAAGAGATATTATTGCATGTGAAGTGAAGGAGGCTATCCATGGCTGGAAAAACCAAAATAAACCTATGAAAGAGACTAAATCCACTGTAGTGGTTACAAAAGCTAAATCAATGGTGCAATGAATGTAAATGTAACTTCAAGCAGTCTGAGTTACACCAACATGAAGCTGAAAATACAAAATCATGTAATGTGGCCTTAAATGTGCAATTTGTACGTAAGTGGTGCTACTTTGGTGTTCTTTAACCTGACTTTCTTCAATATATAGAGTGTGTGGATATGGGCGTAACAGGTGTTAGTGTTTACCAGCAGCAGACACTGACACAGCAGCCAACAAGACCTCACTGCACTGACTACTGCCAGTGGTCAGGGGAGGGGACGCTGTAAGTGTTGTGCAAAGAAGCAGAACTGTGAAAAGAGGTACTCGCTTAAAAAAACGCAGCCCCCCAGCGAGACAGCTCTCAAATGGTTGCTTTAAAAAAGCTTCAGCCATTGTTGCATAGAGCTACAGTTTCATTTATGACTTCATTGACTAGTTGTTTTTCAGCACAGTGGATAAAACATTAGAATCACACACAGTATAAAAGGAAAAGCAGCTTTCTATGCAGTGCTAAATATTTAGTGTGTTAGAAAAAGAGGTGCTAATTAGCCAAAACCACAGGCTTCAGCTGGGTTTGTTTTTACAGGTATTTAGTCACAAAAATGAAATGATTGCATCTTACTGTGTGTTTGTGTGTGTGTGTGTGTGTGTGAGAGAGAGAGACTGTGTTTGTTTGTTTCTTTGCCCGCCAACTCCTCCAAGACCATCAGAAGTTGAGCAACCAAACTTGGCACACAGTTTCATCTCCCTTGAGGCTCCTGAAGGTTCTTATCTATATCAGATAATGGCGTCATGCTGTCTAGCAACAGCATCACAACGGGTTAAGACAAACCGTTTTAAGGATTCATGCACTCACAACATCTTATGAAAACATCATATAGTCTTAATTTAATCACAGTAAAATATACTTTTTATCCAAAGCGTTGAGCTGTGTATAATATATTATGATGCCACCACATTGCTTGGCAACCACCTAGCAACAGGCTAAAATTATCTATTTTTAGCACCATATGAAAGCATCCTGTTGTTTTAGTTTCACACCTTCACAACATTTCATCTGTAGCCATAAAATCTGATTTATACATGCCTAGCAACCACCTAGCAACAGCTAAATTGACCCACATTTAACATTTTTTCCCACTTCTATAAATGTGATTATGAGTGATATCAGTTTGCTAACACTCCAGAAAGGTTCAAGTACTATTATAACATGGGCATGCACTAGTTTAAAAGAAACACACACACCAGTTCCACAATTTTTAATGCCATGGGTACACCAGAGGAAATAACCAAAATCAAAATTTGACTGGGTGATGTAAAAGGTTTAAGATGCTGGTGTTCCTACAGTCACAGTCAAATTTCGCAGCAATCAAAAATCCAAACTGAACCTCACAGTGGGACTAAAGGAAAAGTAAGCACCGCCATAACCAGTACAGGATTTATCATCGGATGACTGTGATATCTAAATTTCAAGGGGATCCATGTTAGTTAGGATATTTTAATCTGCACTGAAACACACACATACACACACACACACACACACAAAGAGAGACTAATTTTATGGTAAAGAGTTATTTATTGAAATTTTACTTAAAGCACCATCGGCAAATCAACAATACAAGCGCCTTTATGAAATATTTACAAACATCTTTTGGTATACTGTATTCTCATATTTACAGTGCAGGATCCTGCACAATAATGACTGATGCTTCAAGAAAGTAGAGCTCAGATTTGGATCAGTGTTATGACTGCTTTGATTTAACACTTTTAAAGACAAAGAAATGGGGGGAAAAAAGGTCTCGGCGGCATCTGCAGATATAAAGTGTTCAGTAAAAGAGTTGTTTGTTATCTGTGGAGAGATAAAAATCTTATCGGGTGCAGCTTTCTGAAAGCTGCTTCGATGACAGGAAATAATTTATCCAAAGCCTCAGAAACAGGCTTTTAAACAAAACACTTAAAAAAAAAGTTGCTTCTCTGTCGTGCATTCAGCTGGATATCTCCCCATTTAAACCTCCAGCTCGAGGGACTCATAGTGTAATGCAACAAAGTGGCTTTGAGCTTAGGAGAAAGTCCTCAGCAGAAACAAAGAGCAGTCCTATCAATGATGGGAGGAGAAAGATATTGACCTAATCGTAACATCATCAGTTACTATAGTATAAATCTGAGCAATAAAATACTGTACATATATACCTTTCAGCATGTTAAAGAACACCGCCATGTGGTGTAAAACGGATCACAGAGAGACGGTTTTGGTTCAGTTGTTGTACGCTGCAGTTCACTAACAGCTATGGGAGGTCATGCATTAACAAAAACTTTGAGGTGGAATTTTTGTTGCTGACTGTTTTCCAGCAAAATTATAAAAATAATGTTCGTGAGTGTTATGTGTTGTTGTTTCCAAACAGTCAAGTGGCTGGATTATTGCTGGTGGAGGAGGCTCAACCATCAGTGACGGTGTGTCCTTTAACCTGCAGACAGGGAGAGGGAGAGAGAGAGTTAGCCATGTCAGACTTAGAAAATGTAACTCCAGTGACCTGTGTTTGCAGGTAATGAGGTAAAACTGGCACATAGTGGCAGTTTTTCAGCTGATATTTGGGATAAAGTGTTAAAATTACAGCATAATTCAGCCCAAATCCCTCTCTACTTTGCCACTCACTGACACACGGTACAGTCCATCACAGTCTCACTGCTGTCGGTAATAGCACACACTGGTAACGTGGTTTGCGCAGCGTCAAAGAAGAATCACTGATCGCAAACCTCAGATTCTGCAGCAATAAAATTCTTCACTTCACAGCTTCTCTGCTACGCGTGAGCTGAGCTGGAAAGTGATGATCCCACACACAAGCAAAAAACATAAGTGGGAAAACTCGGAGAGCAGGTGCTTAACTTGAAAGCAGCGTTTGCTGTGGCCAATATTCATCCTGTTTTACTGAGCATTTTTGGCAACAAATCTAATCTTGTGTAGAATAAAGGGTTTGCACGCTTCAGAGCCAAGCATCTGCATTTTGGTGTTTTTGGGCTCATTGTTTTAATTCACAAACCTCACAAACTTCATGTTTAGTTCTGCTCTCAATGCCTTTTGTAGCCTTCATTCCCGTTGCACACTAACCCGAACTTCATTTTTGAAATGTGAATAAATTGGAGCATTTAACAGCTGATAAAGAGGTTTTGTTGACTGAAGCAACTAAAAGCCTCTACATTCATCAGCAACATAAATGAACCCTGCTGGATCCTTTAATTAATCATTATGTTACAACTGGTCATATCACTGGTTTTCTTTTGAAAGTCATAAAGATTAAACTTATTCTAGGCTAGTTTGCCAAACTTGCTTTCAGCAACACTGCATATGCTTTCTTTTCTTACTCCCAGCCACCATTGTTGTGCACGAGTCACTGTGGAAATTCACAGGTCTGACAAACAGGGCACAGCTGCCACACTAGATGGCATCACATTGAGCAACCGCAGCAACACCAACATCACATTTACTTCTGTTTTGAGATCTCTTGTGTAACCTTATGTGTACAAAGTGCCTAGTTGAATGCAAGTAGCCTCTAGCCCTTGTACGGCTTTGGAAATAAAACCCTGGGAAAAAGCAATGTGTAAATGACGTTGGTCAACAGTTCGCGGAGCGGACCTTGACCTCGCCTTCCCAGCTCTTCCAGTAAAGGAGACTATTCCAGGGTTGAGTTGCACCACACTTCCATGCATGCCTGTTGTAATCACTAACAGATGTTAGTGGTGTTTGCGCTTTCAAACATGTGCAGTGACGAAAGGGTCACAGTTCATCAGTCACAGCTCTGCTGAAAACCAGCTGGTGCATCACAACAAACAGAGGCTGGCAGCAGAGAGGAAACGGCTTGGAAATACTTTTTATTACACGAGTCAGCTGTTGATCTGTGTTGTGTTAGCATTGTTGTGCAACGCGCTATAAGTAATTTGTTTGCGCAACACTCTGTGTTTGTACCATGAGAGAATCAATATGAAGGTTTTTTATTAAATGAAGTTTTGTTAGTAGGCAGCAGGATAATGTCACCCAAAACTCTTCTTCATGCTTGACTTTTATTCATTATTTAATTTAAAAATATATTTTGGCTATCTAATAATTAAACAAATTACAAGTTTTCAGGCATATTATCAATAAAATGTCTTTGTGAGGTTGCAATTGGGAGGACATATTGTCAAAATAGTCTGTAAGTGTTAATAACTTGATAATATGAACAGGTATGCTCACCTTAAATTCATTTACAGATGTTTAGAGTCCTCTGCAGTCACTGCAAACAATTCAAAGAAAGGTCATTAGATCACTCAGTGTTTAATCACACTGTAGGGAATTTAAACTCTTTACAAGTATAAATAAAGACTGTTGGAATAAAGCAACTTCAGCATCAGGAGCTCTGCTGGATGATTACTTAATGTAAACAGCAGCGACATCTGCTGGATAAACTGTAGAACCTTCTTTACGCCTTTCTTTTCCTGTTCAGTTGGCCCTCCATGTACTGGTGGAGTGGGTTTAAAAGTCCGAGCACCCCTCAGTGCACTACACTATGATGATCAGCTTGTGTTTGCATGTTTTATCTTTTGGCTGAACCATTTTTTTTCCTGTCTGAAAGCTTTACTGGCACTTTAGCTCCAGTGACAGTGACAAGACTCACAACTTTTTTCCACACCCTGTGAGTCATCACATGAGTTAGGGTGTGAAAAATGATTAATGGAGTGTCAGTGACAACTTCCAAGGGCACAGCCTCCCACACAGGGGCTTAAATACCTCTTGGCCAGTTGTTTCAAAACTGAATCTTTTGGATAAGAGACAAAAAGAAGACCAGGTGCCTTCTTTTTAGGCACTCAAGGCCACCAAAGCCCGGATGCCAGTGAACTTAGATGTATTTCTGTTGTGATCTGTATTTCTATCAGATTTCTAGCCACAGTATTTTTTTTTCCAAATTCTTTTCTTCATCCAGTGAAACCTACAATCCTTTTTCATCCACTCGTCCAACTCTTCCATTTCGAGCTCGAGTACAGAGGGCACGTCCTCTTCAAACATCGGCCTGAAAGACACAAAGAAGAAAGGACTGGGAGTCACATTAAGGGGGACCCACAAGACCTTTCTGTTTTCTTTCTTTTGTATAATCACGTCAAATATAATTTCAGAGGATTTCAGAGCCATATTTTTTTTAATCTTTAATAATTCGGACTTAAATAAAAAAGATGTGCTGTATTATAGTAAAAGATTGCACAGAAGCCAGGGAGTATTATATGTTTTCTTTACAGCTCTCAGCATCACTCAGCTGCAGCCACAAAGAGCAGAATAACAGCGTGAAAGAAAAACATAAAAAACAACATCCTGTATTATCATTAAGCAGGAAGTTATTCTCACAAAGCGTTGAACATCAAGATGATATCAGTTCTTTAACAGGTTCAATAAGCAGCTGTAGAAAATTTACATGGGTGACACTTACATCGGCACCTTCTCTGTACTGGATCCATCCAAATATGGATCTTCTTTATTCAGGTCTACGAGGAGAGAATATCCAGCAGTCACGCCGGGCAAGACCACAGTCATAAAAAAAAAAGATCATCTGTATGTTAAAAACCACCAAACACTAATTTTTTTCAGATACTTCATCCTATCATCCCCAACCTCTCACAGCAGATGGCACCTTCCCTGATCCTGGTTTCTTCCTGTGAAAAGCAGGTTTTTCCTTCCCATTGTTGCCAAGTTCTTGCTCACAGAGGACCATCTGATTATTGGGGTTTTCAATGTAATATTGTAGGGTCTTTACTGTACAATCTAAAATGCCTTTAGGCAACTGTTGATCTAATTTGGTACTATATAAATAAAATTGAAGTTATGTGAATTGCAGTTACATGACAACAAACCTGTACTATTTTTTTTATAATCCAGGATTAAGTGAAAGAAGTGAAACTTTAAAATATTACCTCCTCTGACTGACATACCTGGATTTCTCTTTTGTTTTTTCCACCTGCGGTTGATGAAAATGCAACAAACTATTATGAAGATGACTATGACCACCAGCGCTGCAGGGATAATGATAATGATGGGGTCCAGGCCTGGTGATTCAGTTGGCTCGATGGAGGAGTCATCTGTTGGTGTAGCTATTGTGGAAGGAAAGCAGTGGATCAATGCTTCGTTTCACTCGGCCTCATAACTGTCATAAAATTTGTTCGCTGGCATGAAAATATGCAAAGCATGGAGCTTTTCACAGGGATTTAAACCATGGGGCATTACTGACATTACATTCAATTCAGCCCAGTGACTACTACAGGTGCACAGGTGATGATTATTGCAGTAGTCTCATTACAAATCATTACTCATGTGGTAAAAGAAGCAGTTAGTTATAGATACCATTAATGGAGCCACTGCCTTCTGCATTAACCCAGAGTAGAAACGACCAGAAATCGCGAGATGGTTTTATCCAAAATGAAAATCGAGCAAAAATAGAAGAAATGATGATTAAAAACAAATCAAAGCATCAATTCAAAGTGTAATGATGGGGGAAAAAATTATTTAATGTCAAATAAAAGCCGGTGTGGGACCCACCGTCCACAAGCTCACCTGAACTGGTCTGAGTGCTGTCAGTATCGTTGTCAGTAGCAGCTGGGAACAACAGAAAGAGCAGATGTGTTCATACTCCTGTGTTTTGATCTCTTTGTACAAGGACAAAAGCATGTAGATATAAAAAAAAACGGTGGCTGTTAATCATCTAATTTGAAAAACAAAAAAGGATGCTGTAATAACATCACAATAGTTTTAAAAAAAAATGTAATATTAAAGAAACAGAGCAACAAAGAAAACCCTAAAATGCTAAAACTACAAATATCCAATATCCAGATTACTGGATAAAAGTAAGTAAAAGCAGCACAATTCCCCCAATATAAGGCCCGCTTTCATTTTAAGCAACGAAATGTAACTAAAATATCTCTCTTTGCAGAAACCGAGGGATGCAATCAAAAAACACTTCTATTGTTATTGTCGCTTGAGGCAGAGCCAGTTCTGACTTCTTTACAGTTTGCTAGAGTTGAACTAGGGTTCAGACATCGTTCAATGGTCACGAGAGAAATACAGTGGGGAAAAAAAGGGATTGGCCTTTTCTTGGATTTATGTAAGCATCTTGCGTGTATTTAACACAATTGCCTCATGCTTTAAAGTTAAGTGTAACCATATAGTGTAGAAACTACATGATATGCAGAGAGGGTATATTCAGTTGTTCATATCATGTTCAAGTGAAGTTAGTCAATAATATAGCAATGTTAAATCTCTCAAAACGGCATATGATTTCATTTCGCGCACTTTGGATGGTGATTTGAGGAAGACATCCATCTCAGTCAAGTCCAGCAGCCGCCTCAACTTTTTTCGGTATACCAAAAAAAGGAAATTGGGTGGTTGTTAGATTTACAACTAACTTGTAATTTGAATAAAATAATTTCATGTTTCTATGGTGAACATAATTAAATCATGTAGGATCTGTATGAAATTCAACAACTTAATTTGTTTTTGTTGAGATGACATGACAGGATCTAGCAAGAGCGGTTAGTTGTTGGACTCATGAAATTCACAAAATCACATGAGATTTTAAACTGCAGGAAAATCACTGGCGTTATCAGAGGCAGACAACTACACACACAGCACGTGTATGCTATGGCTATTTTTTGTGGTTGAACCTATCAAGGACAAAAATATACTGAAAATTCTGCATCAAGCCTTGATAAGACTTGTTAAGCCTTGTTTGGTGGTGTGGTGGTTCTGGGTTCAAATCCACAATCTGGCTAGTTTGTTGTGTGTTCTCTCTGGGTATTCTGGTTTCCTCCCACAGTTAAAAGTCATGCAGTTATTAGAGTTGGGTTAATCGGTGAATGTGAGTGCAGATGGTTGTTTGTCTCTATGTGATAGACTGGCGAGCTGTCCTGGGTCTACCCTGCCTCTTAACCTATCACTTCTGGGTTAAGCCCCCCCTGCAACCTGGATACAGGTAGGATGATAGTTGTTGTAAATCCATTAATTTTTTATGTTAACCAGACCCTAGACTTTGTTGAACATTATGTAATATGAAGACAACATGTAGTATTTAAGTGACCAAGTAGTATTGGGGTAAAAGTTATTTAATAGTGTTAGAATAAAATGACAAAATTTTGAAGGATTAAAATATTTCAAGAGTTCAGCTTACTTTATCTACATATGTTTCAATCACGTTTCATCAACACAAAATGCACATGTTTATTAAATATCAATAAGTTGTGTTGATTTAACTCAGTTATTTAAGTTTCTGCCAAAGCAAAACATCTGTGTGAAACCAATGTCCACTATTGAGTTAAGTAAATCTAACATGCTCTTTTTTTCAGTGTACGAGCGACTGCCGGGAGAGGAAAGAACAATGAGGTTCCATACCATTTCTTGAAGCTGTCTTATGTGATGAGACACTTTCACCTGGACATTGTGATGGAAGACAAGTCCAAAAAAGATGCTTAAATTCTTATTAATTTGACCGTGTTTTAGTTAGTGTGTAGAGACAAATAACTGAAAAACTGTATAAGTAAAAAGAAATATACATTTAAATTTGGCAGACTCACAGAGATACAGATCACAGAGAAAAAAAAACAACAAACACCAGAAATTAAAAAAAAAGTAAACTAAAAGAAAAATAACACAATTCAATGTTAATATGAAAAGCATAAAAGGCATATCTCCTTCCTCCTTTACAGTCATTGAGTGATTCATGTCATACTTTGGATTAGTGTTGTATAGTCTGAAGTGATTCAGAGTTTTTGAGGCCAATATGCCTGAAATTTTTTAAGAACCCCTGGCGTCATAGGTCATGAGACATGTAATATACCTTAGTGGCAGAAAAAAAGCAATAAAAATGGCTGTATTGATAATTAGAGGCACACATAAGTCTCTGAGTAGACATCCCGGAACAAAACAAACAAAACACTCGTAACACACTGGAGAAAAAAAATTCTATTAAAAAAAAAATAAAGCACATTTTGCAAAGGTTCTCATCAGTGTTGGAAACACTCCTGGATTTCCCCCCTTTCAGCCACAAGACCATAAGTGCGGTGGGCACCTGATGGTTGGTGGTAAAGTCATGCTCACTGTTAGATGCTTATATAAGAGTATGTGTCTAAGTGGTTTGAGGGTGACAGCTTCTGCAGCTACTACAGCTGAGTGGGCTGATTAATACTGAAACGCCGTCACATGGTGGGATTTTTTTTCTCCCTCTTTGCAAGTTCAGACTTATAAATGCTTAATTTACAGCCCAGCCCACAGGCTCAGTGCAGACCTGAGGAGAACTGATTGTTTGAGGATCTCAAGGACAGGAAAGAGGCTCTCCTCCTTTTTGTTCAAAATTTCAGTGTAAATGCGCTCTGTAATTCCAATGTACATAAATACATTGGTATTAAGTACAGGACCTCTGTTGCATTTTTCCCCTCTTATCAACATGCTGTCAACTACTGCATCAAATAAATGCTTAAAAGGCACATAAACTGAAGTAAATTATAATTATATTATTATAATATATTTTTCAATAAAGGGAATTCAAGGCAAAGGTTATACATATATGCATGAAGGTTACTCTCTATGTTGATCTTATGAGCAAATATCTATTTTTTAATCTTAGGCCGTTAGTTGGACAAATCAAGAAAAACTGAGACTAACTAAGACAACTAACAGAAAAAAAAACATGTCCACATACTTATGCAGCCTAATATTCACACCTCACCTGTGGTTGCTGGCTCATTCCCCAGCTTGTCTGACCCGCTTTGTTCCTCTGGAGCGTCCTCATTTTCGTCTTGGCCAAACACTGCATTTGGACAGAGCTCGTTACTTTGTGTTGGGGAGCTGGTATGTCATTGAATAGGACGGCGACACTTGAAAGTAAAGCATCTGCAGCGTTTTTATAGCAAAAGTGAAACACACCTGGGAGTGAAGACTGTTACTTCTGCTTTATTTCATTGGCAACATTGTGAAAAACAGCAAACCTGAGTCATAGCGCACAGGAACTAAGCACTTCCGTCTAGTTTAGTCCAAATGATTGCAAAAAAATCAAAACTGTTGCAAAACTAAGGACTAGGAGGTGCTGATGTTGAGCAACTGGTTTAAAGCATAAGTTTGTCACTCGGTTAAAAAAAAACTTGTGTTGAAACTGTCCTTCTCACAGTGTACTAACTGTATACACTTATGTATAAGTATACTGTATACACTGTGATACTCTTAAAAGGCAGCCTTGGCAGACCTTGTTATAAAACTTATAAAACTATAAAGACAGGTAACTGATTTCTACACATGGCACACATCTCATAGTCAAACCTGTGAGTCTTCTAGCCCTACACTGTCAATTTCTGCTTGTTAAATGATAACTATAGGAAAAGTGTTTTTGATTTTGAAAGCGAGAACAATAGAAGCCTTTGATTTTCGATCGAAAAGACGTTCTCAGAGTGCCCCAAAAGAAAAACTGAAGTGCACAAACGGCAAAAGCAGGGAGGTAAGCGGAAGAAAAGCGAAAAGAGTACTGCTTGGTTTGACTTCACTGAGTAAAGAAACCAATGTTCCTAGTCCTACCTGTCCCAGGCAGCACAGTGGCCAGCAGCAGCAGCAGGAGCAGAGGGACCTTCACCCTCAGGGGGCTCATGTTACCAATCCAAGAGGCAGACATAGTGCCATTGTGCGCCCGTTTCCTTCTGTACTGTCACAGCATCGCACTTCCTGATATGACTTAACACGTTAAATAGAAGAAGAAAAAACTCTCTTGCTCTCTCACACACACACCCTCAGACTCTCTCAGATGTGATGCAATCAGCTGTATGCTTGTAGCCACACGCCTCATGGCATTCTTGGTGGTTAGGTATGCAGCTCTAAAGAGGGAAGGGGGAAGCTGAACAAACTTTAAGGAAGGAAAAAAGGAAAGAAAAAAAAAACAGGTGGCATGAGCTCAGCCAGGAGAAGAAAGCTGTCACCGAGCTCCCAGATTAAATGATTCACGCTGAAAGTGTGAAACTGCCGCGTGTCTGCTGTGTCTACTCGTGCCCGAGCCACTGTTTGTGGTGAAATGATGAACATGAAAGTCAGGGTCATGCTGTTATGGTTATCAGTCAGCCGCTGTGGGTTCTTGGCCTACTTTAGAAAGACCACAGTTTCTCTTCTCATCGACCGTTAGAAATGCGACGGCGATGTGTTTCAACGTGCGATTTCCATCAGCTTTATCTGTTAAGCTCATCTCAAGAGTGACGTGCGGATGAAACAATGTATACCACAGAATATGTGTTCAGTTCCCATGCACAGAAGTAGAATAAGCGAATTAGCCTCTGTAAGAGCAAACAAGCAAAAATTAATTAAGTGGCAGGAAATTAATAACTTATTGAATATAAATGGACATAGAGAGGTTGTGTTGCATCTTTGGAGTGTTCTGGCATTAATGTTCGGCAAAAAAAGAGGAAATTTTCACTATTATAGCTTGAATTAATATGAAGTTAGCACAAGTATTCTATTTGACCCTGATTGAAGAAAAGTCAATCTCTTATCAGATTTCAAAGCCACGAGTCAAGAATCAAACCGCTGCAAACCTCATGGTGGTACTGAGAAGGCTTCATGCTTGTGGGGACAAGAAAGTCTGCACTTCAGTTTTGGCCAAAGTACTGCCCAATACACCCCAGCGGTGCACTCAACTACGCTGCACCCAGCCACCATCATCACTACCCAGGAGAGTTCGCAGCATTGTTGCTGCGTTGTGTTTTGGGGTTAACATAGCTGGCTCAGCAGTGTGAGCCTCGTGTTTGAGACTGTTTGGCCTGAATACCTTGAACATCATCTTCTCCCACGAGTGTCAAGCTCATAGCTGTGGCTAAAAAATATTGATGTCTTCAATAAATAAGTCTTTTTCAAATTACTTACAAAACAAAATGCATATGTCAGTTTCATCAGTAGTCAGTAAAAATATGTTTGTGGATCATTTTAGCCAGCCAGAAGGCCCAATCAGGCCCTGGGGTGTGAAAACTGCAGATTCTTAAATTGCAGAAGTCATCTCAAAACCAGATCTGTATGTGTAATACTGTGGTGCAGTTGTTAGTACTGTTGCCTCAAAGCAACAAGGAGTTCAATTGGAACCATTCTGTGTGAATTTGCATGTTCTCCCCGTGTTTGTGGGTTCCCTTTGGGTACTTCGGCTTTCTCCCAAGTCCAAAGACATGCAGTTAGTGGTGTTGGGTAACTGATAATTCTAAGTTGTAAGTGCGAATTGTTGTCTTTCTCTCTGTGTTAGCCGTGTATCAGATCAGTGATGTATCAAGGGTGTGTCCGCTTTGGACCCTACAGTAGAGTGTGGCAGAGAATGAATAGAAATGTGAAAGTTCTAGATCTCAGCTACCTTCGGCTGGTTTCTTGTCGCCACAGCAGGTAGCTCTCAATGTATGATGTGGCAGAGTTTTACTCTGTTTCGCTGTTCCTGACACAACATAACAAAAGATACAGGTGGTTTGAATCAACAAGAATAAAAATGCTGATGTTTCACACCCCTATTTAAGACTTAAGCAGTGGTTAAAAGCCATGCACTGATGTGTTTAAAAGCTTCTCATTTTCTAATAAGCTCTGGTTTCTTAAGTGTTTTTTTCCTCGTTTTGTTTTGCTCTTTAGACCAAACCTATTTCTCATTAAATGATGATGATGATTATTATCGTTGTTACTGTTATTTTTATTGTCTACAAATCACTTTTAAAATGTTTTGGACACTGTTCATTCTTGCAGATATAGAAAGGTCTATTATCTACAGTTATTAAGTTATCCAGTCTCCAGCATGCATTTACTGTATGGGCAGTGAATTTGGACTCATTGTCATGCTGAAAAACAACACTTTGGCCACCTAGATGCTTTTCAGATAGCACTCTAAGGTAGATAAAAAAATCTGACTGCTCTTGGCTGTATATACTCACTGCTGTACCTCTCCTGACCTCCTCCATACATGCCAATGATTCCCATCTTAGGAATGTTGTTTTGATGACTACGCATCCCCTGAGATTATTTCTGATGAGTCCCCATTGAACAATAGGTCAAATATTTCAGGTCTTCAAATGTTTTTATATTTCAGACTGAGATGTCTTTTGTATACTGTTCATCTGCTATAGATAGTTTCTTAGGCATGCTACTTGAAAATAGTCAGGTACACCTGGACTGAAAATGAGTGAAAAGGCAGCCAGTGTCAACAGAAAAACCTTCAGAAAGCCCGAAGAGCTGCTGTTCAAGACCACTTTAAAAATGACAAGGAAGTTCGGCTACGTGTATATAAACTATATAAAGAGATGAAACGTGGCCAAGATCTTTGTACAGTACCTTAAGTGGTACAAACACAGCAAAACTTATGATCTCTATTTGTTTCACCCAATTAATACAAGTACTTTACTAAGAATAGCCCCAAAGCTTCTGGCACTGAGCAAACCGAAGCTAAATAATTTTTCTGTTGAAGAATCGTTGTTTTGTGATCTTTTTCTGTGAGAAAGAAGCCATCTTATTAGCATGTGGCCTAAACATCCGCTTCCTCAGAAGCGTTTAAGCATACCATGAGTCATACCATCAGAGCCACTCTGTTTTTCACTTCAGTATTTCTGTTTCTGTTAATCATTCTATTTCACTATTTTGGAGAAATAAAATTTCACGTGTTGTTACTTTTTCTAAATGTAAAATCTCTGATGGGCACGTCTCTTTTTGAATGTCTTTTTGAATGTTTATGAGCAGTCTGCACAGTTTTTTGTAGTTTTGCCTCTGGGGCGAGTTGAGACCAGACAGGTTTGCTTGAAAAGATCAGATATGAGCATGGGAACAAGACTGTTTGCCTACAACGCAATAATTTTTAAAATACACTTCAGTCCATGGGTTTTTGGAGAAGCAATGTTTTTGTTGCTTTGTCTCAGCTTAACAACACCACAATGACAGAATCATTTCCATGGTTAAGAAAAACAACTTCAAAATATCTAACCAAATATCAAATATCTAACCAGGCAGAAACAAAAACAACCCACCAGAAGAACACAAACCTCAAAACAAACATGTCCCCAGAGAACAAGGCAAAGAGTACAGAATGCAATACTTCAAGGGTGGAAAGTGGCCGGCGATAAGAAAGAACCCGACGTGAACAAGGGTGAGCAGGCCATGCTGGATGTGGATAGGCAGGGCCAGCCAAAGCAGGACCAGACAAGGCAGGATCAGACGAGGCACGACCAGCCGAGGCAAAACCAGACAGGTGTGGCAACCGCAGGCAATGAAGCAGATGCTGGCGCTGCAGGCGCTCGTACCCTCCAGCTGACGATGCATGATGCTGGCTAGGCTCTTCAGATCCCCCAGCTGGCTTGACGTGATGCTGGCTGGGTTCTCCTGAACCCCCAGCTGACGTAGATGCAGACGTGGGAGCTGCAGAGTGCTGGACTGGCTCCTCCGAGCCTCCAGCGGAACCAGACACAACCAGCCAGCAGAGCTACCAGGAGAAACAGCTGAGTGTGACTGAGTGAGTCCTGAGCTCCGGCTGTACGGCTGCTGCCTCCACCCAGGAATCAGATGCGGGTGTAAGGTCGAGCAGCACCGCAGTTGCCTTGGAAGTGCACACTGAGTCCGGAACATGTATTATTAGAGGTGCAACTACCAAACTAGAGATTAAATTTTCTGAGATTTCAGAACAGTTCAAACCGTCTTTAGTTGCTCCTTGATGAGAGCTGGACACTTCTTCAGATTTAGAACATGGTTTAAACAAAGTTGCAAACCTGGCATGAGGTGACTTGGCCACATTTTTAATAGATAAATTGTTCGAGGCAACATGATTTGATTCTTGATGGCACACAGAACATCTAGGACTGCTTGCTGATGATTCCAACACATTCACTTGACAATCATATGATACAGAATACTTGAAGTCTGAACCTTCACCCCCAGCGTCTTTAATTATTTCAGAAAACCCCACTGACTAAAGGTTCACTGTATGAGTCTTAATGCCCTTATCACTGGTTAACTCAGAAATAACCTTCGATTTAGTAGGATGACACATTACAGAAGAACAGTTGGTGGCTGTAAAAAATGGTGGGTTAGTTATCACAGTGTTGCACTTTACAGAAATTCCAACCTGTAATGCGTTTAAAACCTAAGAAGAGCTGGGCGCTAGGCTAGTGTAGGCAGACTCAGACACATTTACATTAACGGCAACATTAGAAGTACTGATTGTTGCCCCAGATTCAGACATTTCCTGCTCTAAGCTTGCTGTTCCAGGGCTAAACAGCTCTGGCGCAAGATTGTTTATTTGGGTTGTTTATTATTATTGTTTGATACAGTACAGCATACATGTTCAGAATTCATGACGCTGAAGGAACAGTCAGTTTTATTGTTGTTAAGATAGTTAACTAGCTCATGGATGCTATAACCAGCCGAATCAGCCAGGTCGCAGCCAGAGAAGAACGTTTTATTCACAGCCGCCCCTGAAACACTTTTCTTTGACTTGAGTTGTATGGCTATGGGGCTGGATAAAACGTCAGAAACTGAGTCAGTGGTACTCACGACTGGATGGCAGATGGAAGTTAACACCTCAGATGGCATTAACTGAGGCGCTTCCTTAGGCTCAGGCTCGAAGCGCCGACAGCGAGAGAGCCACTTCTTTTTAACAGCAGGAGCTGGCGATTACGGGAAATCCTTGGTTGCTCCGGGGCCCCACGGAAACCGGGCAAGTTGCCCAAACAGAGTGCTCGTACTCCGGAATGAGCCACGACTTTCACCGGAGCTCCTCCACCAACAGAGCGTTCAGTATTTGCTGACAGTCGTCGTGGTCCAAATGTATTGCATCCAGCGCTTCCTCGCATTGGACCGTGGTAAATTTGTGGCTAGACTGTGACTGGGATGTGGAGACTGGAGGCGGTGACGCCGTGGCAAACCTAGTGAACTGACTCGAACCGCCTCGGGCGCGTGACGCAGCGGATGTGACAACTGTTCACGAGGTTGTTGCTGCTGCAGAGGCAAAACGGTGCGAACAAAGTCCTGCAAATCCTCCAACAATCCCTCCGTGAAAGCAGGGTATGCAGACAGAATTCGGTTCAGCTGAACTCTGACTCCTTCTCCCTCTCCTGTCTGCATGCGGAGTAGATAATCCACTGTCCGCAGAGAATGGTCACCCATGTGCTGAACTCCCAAAAATCCTCACAAACATTCACTGGATCCATAATGGTTACGTTGTACTGTCACGGTCTGCGTGGAGGGCAGACCGTGTGTGGGAGTGTGAGGATCCAGGTACAAACAGGTAAGGTGGCAAAAGGGCTTGAACGAAAAGCGAGTCTTTATTTTGGCTGATAAAGGTGGCACATAAACCAAAGCAAGAAACAAACGTAACCAGGAAACTATAATTTAACAAGGAAAAGAATGAATAAACAAAGACACTATGATGAGTGTGAGCTAACTATGATTTCTAAGACAACTATGAAACTCACTAAAACTTCTATGATGAAGGGACATACACAGACGACTTGATGAGGAATGAATGGAAACACACAAACTAAATACACAAGGGATAATCATGGGAAGTGGAAACACATGAGGAAACAGCTGACACAAATGCACATAATGACACCACAGGGGCAGTGTAAAACTAAGAACACTGAACGTTCTACAACATATTTAATTTATAGTTGTTTGTTGCAATATTTTACTAATGATATGATGTGTCCCTACAAAAACATCTTTTAACACTGGACATCTTTTGTAATTGTTCTGTTTTCTTTTTAAACATATTCATTATATGTCACACATCCGGCAGTGTGCACTATAAGGAAAAGCTAGTTAAAAACACTGAGGGGTCCGTGGGGATACATGCTCATTAGGTTTACCCGTAGTTATGAGAAATTAGGTGTTCTATATTCAAAAGATGCACAATCAATGTTTATATTAACTTCAGTATAGTGATTGATCACATGCTTGTTTTAGGCAGTTGGTTGAGTAAATTATCTCAGGCATTCTTAGGTAATTTCGAAGGGTTACAATCACTGTTGTCCGCTCCAACCCTCTACCTGCACAATCCCTGACTAACATCCTCCCTGGTGTGCCTTGCTTATTTAAAATTTACATCACTGGCTACTCATCATTCATTATTTAAGCAAGGAGTCACTGGAATATGTGTTTGAAACTGGAAAATTGTGTTGGACTAAGAAGCAATTTTAACCATCTCAATGACATTGTGCTGGAAAATCTTGGATCCTTGATTTGGTTGTCATGATCTGTAGCAGATGATTGTGCGAAAACTAAACAACAGGAAACCTGGAATACTTGGAACATTGAGAAATAATGGTAGGTAAACAGAGACTCCAGCAAAGGACAGAAGAAGACAGAGACAAAATATACACTGATGGGTGATAAGGGAAGTGGAAAGACAGGGGATTAAACAATTAAACATAAAAAGACAGGGAAGGCAAACCTGAACACACTGAATATGAGACAAGGACTTTCAAAATAAGGCAGGAAGTATAACGAACACTGAGACTTAGACATGGGCTTGACACTAAAACGAAGAAAAACGAACATGGAAACACACCACCGACTGGGACACGATGCAGAGAAAAATGCTGAATGCTACGTCGAACTAATTCAGTTTCTCGATGATAAAAGCCTTTCACTGGAAATGAGAGATGTGACTGACGATGGAAGAAAAGCTTTAAAAATACTACGTGACCACTACGATAGTAAAGGCAAGCCCAGAATCATCGCACTGTACACAGAGCTGACATCTTTACAGAAGAAACCAGATGAGACAGTGACAGATTATATTATTCGAGCTGAAAAAGCAGTGACCTCCCTAAGAAATGCAAAAGAAGTCATCAGTGATGGACTTATTATTGCTATGATTTTAAAGGGGCTTCCTGAAGCTTACAAGCCATTTGCTATTCACACAGCTTAAAGCAATGAAGTTTTAAAATTCACATTAAAAGCAACCTACGAAGTTACGAAGAAACAGAGAAATTCGACAACAAAGTGAAAACGGATAATGTGATGAAGGTCGATTTACCTTCAATCACCTGTCATGGATGCGGAAACCGAGGACATGTGGTTAAAGATTGTTGCCAAAAGGGAACACCTAAGTGGTGTAGCTACCATAGAAGCTCAACACACAGTGATGAGACATGAGTAGAAGAAAAACCAAGTACAGAGAAGATGTGAAACTAATTGTACAAAAACAAGAGGACGAGAAAGAAGAGCAGACTTTTGTATTTAAAGTTAGTCAAAGACTTCTGCCTACTGAGATAATAAGATGAGGACTAATGGTGGACTGTGGGGCTACTTCACACATCATTACAGAGAAAAACAAATTCGTAAAGTTTGATGAGACTTTTGATCCTGAAAAACACTACAGGGTAGGGATGCAGCGATACCGATGCTGGTATCGGGTATCGGGGCCGATACCATAAAATGTGCGTGTACTTGTACTCGCAAAAGTTAACCGATACCATGAATCGATACCAACTTA
>VUQR01002751.1:15632-32059 GCA_015108515.1 Hemichromis elongatus
AAAAAAAAGACGTAAACACAAAGCGCCGGCCCGCCGACGCATCAAAATCAGTGAGCTGTCAGCTTTCAGCCCCGACGACGTGTCTGCGTACGTGTCGTCAGGTGAGACGACGCTCTTCGTTTTTATCCATGAATCCGTGTACCTGCTCTCATTTACTGTTTTAGCTGGCGTTTCTGGCAAAATACGTTTATATTTAAAAATCGATTCACAATTTTAATCAATCAATATTTCCTAGAGCGAAATTGAGTTGCCATAGTAGCAAATATACAACAAACAACAAGCACTCTAGTCATGTATATAGATGCATGACAAGATTCTTTAGATTAATAATCTCTTTTACAAGAGTGTCCTGGCCAAGAAAGACGGCATAAAATCAGTGGAGTTGTATAAAACAGTAGCATGTGCGTGCAGGAAGGAGCTGCAAATCTGAACGCTACTGAAGCTAATTCAATAAAATTGTAAGCTCCCCATCTGCTCCTTAGTGATTCAACAGTTTGTAGCTTTTAAATCTCTGATAACATCTATTCTCTTTTTGATCAGTGATGACATTTCCTTCAAAATAAAAGGCTTATATTTTGCACTGTAATATTTCTTTTGGGTCGTTATTTCAATAATTTTTAAACTTATCCTTTATGTTTCCCTCCACCCTCCTCACTCCAATTAGTCATTTATTTACTTGTTATGGTGGTAAAACAACTAACAGAAGAATAAGATTTACCTGGTCCCACTCCTTCATAGATCCCACTTTCTTCTCCAGGAATTCAGCCATGCCCTCTCCCATACGGTGGCAGATATCCGAGATGACATCTCTATATTCCTGAGCGAGGTTTCTGAATTCCAGCGATATCTGTGCAGGTATAATTACTAATTACTCACCACCTTAATTTGGCCAAATCTAGTAATTAACCCTTGGGTATCTACTGACCGTGGGGAAGTCTTCCAGGACCTGACGATCTTTCTCCTGGCTCTCCGTGAAGCACCACTCATCCTGGTACAGGTAGGTGTGGAAGTCATTGAGCATGGGAACCTTCTTGTCCAGAGGAATAGTCATGTCATCCTCCACTGTGTCCAGTGCACGCAGAACCAGGTAGAAAATGCAAACTGCATGTCTGGATCATAAATACAGCAAGGAGAATTTACACAATGATATATGTAAAAACCTCCTTCCTGGCTAGGGTTTGTCTATTATCATGATGTTCCTGTGCTGTGTTTGCATGGGTTCTCTTCGGTTACTCCAAATTTCTCCCACAGACCAAAGATACGCATGTTAGATTAATTTCTGATTCCTATACTCGTCACGGTGTTGGTTTAGTGTGATGCAGGTAAAACATCACACAGCCAGGACTTTTTTTTTTTTAGAAAAAAAGTTACTCCAATCCGAATGAGCTTTAACTCACCATTCACGCCTCTGACTTTGATGGGTGAGTTTGAGAGATAAAACACATTCATGGTGCACACAGCACAGAAACCATAAAGCAACTCATTAAATCATGAAATAGTTAAATGTGACTCAATTAAAAATGAAGTAATACTTTAATTAATCACACTAATTATTCATTCAGTTATATATTAATTTATTTCAGCACTTTTAGTCTTCCATACAAACCCTAATATGTACTTTTTGAATGCATGGTCTATTTAAACTTTTTACTGTAGCTTCACAGAAAAAAATCATGTGGCTCCACTCTGAGTTGCAAGCTCTTCACATTGGTTCCAAAAGTGTGAACATATATATCAAAATGAATATAATTAGCTAAAACTAAAACTAGATGTGACCAAACATTTTAGCGCTCTAACATTTAAAAATAAATAAATAAAAATAGAAACTTTTTTTTACTTGAAAACCTCAAGCAGAATAAAACTATAGAGAAAATATTCTTAGTTTGTGTAGTTGTTAGTAACATTTGTCATCATAACTTGCCTGATGACGCTTTGATGGTCGTGTTTAATGTAACTCTGGTTTTCTACAGTTCTGTGGGTCAACTGCTCTCAGAACATAATATTATGTTTCTAATACTCATACTAAATGTTGCCTCCAGCATATGCCCTCCATACAACAGTCATTTAAAAGACCAAAACCGACACTGAAACAAATAAAAACTAAAGTAAGACGTTCAAAGCCACTCTGGAAACAAACACTAAACGGAATTAATAATACTAAAAAAAATGGAAAAAGTCAACACAAAATAGAAACTAAATAGATGAAACAATATTAAAATTATTTCTGGTTTAATGTTTTGTTTTTGGTTTTTTTTTAAGTGGGAGTGTTTAAGCCAACGCCCTTTGTTTTGCTCGAAAGAAAACAAACAGTGGCCACGCCCGCACACACACACACGTGTCCTCACCTGGAGCCAGGTCCAGTATAGTTTTACTCACCTCAACTCTCCGTCCAGCGCCTGAATCACAGCTGCAAAGCTGCGACTGGTTTGGTTCAGGTACAGGTAGCAGGTCCGCAGACTCTCAGTCATAGACTCCTGGCAGGAGAGACAGAGGAAAGCTGTTTGTCGGTAGAAGCCTGCAGGTCTAAGGGCGCTGGAGGGTCGGGCGGCCTCCTGCAGGCCCCTCTCCCCGAGCCTCCACCCGTGCAGGAGAGAGCGTGAAGCGGACCCGCAGCCCCGCGGAGCCACCGAGAGAGAGCGCTTGAACACGGACAGAGACAGCGGACACTTGCAGCAAGCTCCGGCCATACGAAAAACCGACAGCGAGAACGACCCTGCAGCTACGAAACCACACTGTCCATGTTGACGCCACGCCTGGTGAGGAAGCGTGAAGCGTGAAGTCCATGTAGAGGACAAGAGAGGTGAACAACGCTGTGTGGACGACGCTGCGTGGAGTTAAATAAGCGCCCCACGGGTCTTTAAGCACTTTAACCTTGAACCGTGGCTGAGCGTGGCCAGTGCGCAGCGTTTGTAGATCTACTGTTATAAGCAGGCACACTCCTCCCACCCCTGCCCCAAAAACAACGCCAGCTGAAGTTCACTTTCATAATCTGCTTCCTGCATGCAAAAAATATAGAAAAGGTCCGAGTAAGTTTCTTTGCCGCACTTAAAGCTTTTTTTCTTCAACAGTGTGCACTGTTTTCTTTTTAAAGAAAGAACGCATTAGCTGCTGTTTAGTTGTATCTCCATGCACGCATGCAGCTAACGTTGGCTGTGCTCGATAAGCAAACAGGCAGTTGTGGGGTGTCGACTCGACTGCGACTTTGTGCAATATAAAGTCTGGATTGCGGTAGAAAAACAAATCTTAGCAAGTTTGCCAACCCCCTGAAAAAAAGCAGAACTAATTAAAACTGTGTTTTGCTGACACCTGGTGGAAGACAGCGTGAAGAACGGGAAAATCCGTGACCTGCAAGTCTGTGATACTGCAGGAAAATGATTTTTAAAAGCAATATTTGAAACAGATATATTTTAAAAAACATTCATTTTAACATTCATTTCTCTTTTTAGGTATTTACATCGATTGTACTCAGAAAATGACTGCACTTGTGCTGCTTTTGCACAACAATTTGGCTTTTAATATAATCAGATGACAGAAATAGGTTCTAACATTTGACATCTTGCGGAGGTTTGTTCATCGGGTGCTTTAATCATAATCTTAAATGAAGAGTATATTTGCTGTGTGTGTGTTTTGTTTAAGTAATGCTGCCAATCCGTGCACGAAGCCTCGTTGCTATGGTGCAGTCTGCAGGCTCTCCGGGTCCTGCCTCTGGGTCACATTGGCGTTAAAACAGTGGGATTATCCGTCAAACACGCGCACAGCATCTCTCCCCACCGGTGAGCCCTCCAAGCTCATTATGTAATGTAAATCCCAAGTCAATGGTCATCTCTGCCTGTGTGTGCAGACTGAGCACAGATCTAATTTAACAAAGTCCAATTAGCTGTTTTCACCCGGATCGTTGGGAGCAAAACTACGGACCGTGTAGCTCAGGTATGAGTTGTAAACTGCAAGATGCGTGCGCTGATCTGCTTGTTAATGTGGAAATAGGTGCTTTTGTTTTGGTTTGGTCTTTTTTTTTTTCCTCTGCGCAGACTCACAGTGATGATGCTCTGAAAAGAGGAACAGCTATATCTGCTTTTTGATCCGCGCAGCCGTGCGTCCTTTCCTGCGTGTGGCTGATGTGTTAGTATTCAAACGAATCTACAAATTTGAGCTCAAAGTGCGTTTTCGAGTAGATATTACTCACATAATCCAACTTTGGCATGACGGTTCTGCATCCCCCCATCTTAAATTTAAATAGGTTGAATATCTCCTCCGGGTGACCCAGCGACTTTAGGATGTCCATGTTGCTTTAGCTGTTCAGCGGTTACTCTGGCAGACTGACAAGATGTTCCCCCATTAGATATTCGCGTCTGTGAGATGCGGCAGCACCACCACAGTTTGCAGCCAGGAGCCTCGTCAGATCAACTGACGCGTCTGATTGGCTGGTGCGTCATGGGCTTAGAGGTTAGCGTCCAATGAACGGCAGGAGTGTCTGGTGTGATGCCCCGCCCCGCCCTGGGCTGTCAGTGGAGCTCAGGTGCTGATTGGTCCGTTAGTTAATCAGGAAGGGAAACCGTGTCTGCTCAATGAAATCGTGATAATCCGGGCCAGGTCTGATACCTGTTGACTGTTCATATACAGCAGCACCTTGTGTGCTACAATGGAAGAGAACTTAAACTTAGTTTGTATTCTTTTAATCATCTGTGACACAATAAGAATCCGTTTATGAATATTTCAATAGTAAAGATAGCTTATAACCTTTTATTAATCCTGCCAGAGAAATAACTTTTATTTATGTTTAATTAGGAAGCATAATTAGGAAGACATGAATTAAAACGAGGTGAAATGAAATTTGCACTCATAGGGGCTTCAGCTTCCATGCCACACAGAGATTCAGGACTACAGGACACTCTCCACCACATCTATAGTTCAGCCTGAGCTCATGCTACAGCATCATAAGAAAACAGAGGCACTGGTTAGTCTTCTTAACCAGGAAGGAACCACTGTAGCTCCAGTTAAGGTCCTCAGGTCCCAGTCGCAGTCGAGTGGGTCAGCTGTGGGTCCTCAGGTCCCACAGTTGCTCCCCCAGTGTGAGAGTTTCCATCCCTCCTGAAATGCACGATCATCTCCTTCTGTTTTTTTGGCACTGATGAAGAGATTGTTATGCCATGCATCAAATCTCCAATCGCTTTACCTCTATCCTGCTGTCAAACTCATCATTGCTGGTGATGCATCCCACCACTGTGAAGTTAAAGCCTACTAAAACTACTGAGAATACAAAAATTGGACAAGGAAGCTGTCAGAAGATGACAATCTGCCATTGCATTCCTATTGAAAATATATTTCCCTTTCAATTAAACGTCGTGCCGTAAGGTCATTTGCTCATTTGCAGCTAATGAAGGCCAAAGTCTGTGTTAATCCGAACCAATTCGTTGCCAAGTAGATCATGAAAAGTTCAAAAGAGGACACCTAATGTCCAAAGTCAAAACACAGTGAGCACAAAGCCAAGTGTTACTCTGCTCAGCTTTTTATTTTTATTTTTTTACATTTCCCCCTCATTTATAGCCTTTGTCTACAAGCCTTCAGGCTAACTAAATTATTTTATTAAAGCCGAAATAAAAGCAAAGAACTCAGAGAATCATGCCCTCCCCCCATATAATGTGGCTAGAAAGTATAAATAGGTGAGTGACCACAAGAACACTATCTAATCAACCAAACTTAGCTTGTTTGTGTATGTGTGAGAAATTGTTTCCTGATGCTTTAAAAGCCTTGGCTCACACTGTAACAAATGCTCTGTCTAATTGTTTTATTTGTTAGTGCCTCCCTCTGCATCAGTTTGAGCTCTAACTGTTGTATTTCAAGTTTTCACTGATGAACTTTCATCTGATTTGCTTTGTACCATTAAATGTTCATAAGTATTTGGACAAAACCGTATTGCTGTTATTATTTTCAGTAATTACATTGTGCAAAGTTTCAAATAAATCCGTTACATTTGATATCTGTGTGTAAACACTTTTTAGCATTTACTCTATATCAGATCTAAACCCTCGGTGCTAGCAGTGAAGGTCAGTTTCCCTGCTAGCACTGCTAGGGGTTTTATAAATATCAGAAAATAGTGATTTGACTGACAACACTAATGCGGCGCTGGACTGAGGGGAGGAAGTTGAGAACACATCAGTCTGCAGTTTATGGAACACAATGAGCAGAAGAGAAACCAGAGGGCTGTACTCTGTGTGGACCACAAGAGGAACATATAAACTTCACAATGTTAAAGTGCTCACACAAGAGTCTCTTTCTCTATGATGGAATAATTCAGGCAATATGAATTAAATCTTCGATATCACCACAATGATGTACAAAGGTGTGTGATGCAAAGAAAGTGGGTTTGACACTTTCTGAGGGAGATATCTGTGAGAGTGGGCACCTGCATGGGTGGACAGTGGGGCCTATATATGGACTGGAGCAACAGTTTCTCTTGCCTTCTTAAAATCACTTGAGAGAACAATCTATTCATTACATGTAGAACCATATTACAAGACAAGATATGCAGTCAGTGTGAGAGGAATTTAATTTAACGTGGAAAATGTAGAAAAAAGAAAAGCGTCTTTTGTAGGCATATTACCCAGTTACCTGTGATTTGTGTTTTGTATTTCGTACTTGCACTGTTCTTATCTTGTTCTACTTGTATAATGTTTATGTATGGACCCCGAGCTTCACAATTTCATCCCAGCTATATACTTGTACACTTTTTTGTATACAATAAAGTTCATCTTGACTTTGACAGTTTTAAATGTGTCAGATCTTGAATATTATGTCTCAAATGAAGACACGCAGATTTCTTTATAACAGCACTGTAATCTGGCACCTCTGGCTGTGGCAACATGCACCAGTCATATGAGCCTGCTGACCTGGATGATCTAAGACAGAAACAGGAAAGGACCTTAAATTTTACCTCTTTCTTGATTTTCTAAGTTTTGGATTTTGAAAAAATACTTTCTCCCATTAAATTCTGAAGCCTAAAAACTAACAAGTTGTATGAGTAGCCTGATAGCTGAGTACTAAGAGTGCAGACCAGATGGGTGTAAAATCAATCAGTGAAAGAAAAAAGTAAATAAGTAATTTTTAAAAAGCACCACACATAAACAAGCACAAATTAGTTCTAAAAAAAAATCAAGTTGCCAGGATCCTGTCTGACATGTTAATCTGCATCACTGTTACTACAAATGGTCATGTGTTCACATACATGTAAGCCTGTACTCGCTTACCTCCGTCATCTGAAACCACAGGAAGAAAAACACCTAGAAGACAGATTAAAAATACAAATACAAAACATGACAGGTTTATTTAAACGTACAGAGTGAAAAGCACCACACAGCTGTTTTAATTGAAATATATTATACATGGGAGCAGACTTCATCTATAACTCTCTGCTTTTATGAGGGCTGATGTTTAATAAAAGAGGCAGTTCTTCAGATCAGAATCTCCCGCTCCATGCAGTCCAAAAGCTGCTCTAAATTTAGACCATTTGAATACAGTGAACTCAGTGAACTGTCATGTTGATGAACTGAGTTTGTGACATGATGTGTTATTATGCTGGAAGCAGCCATCACAAGATCAGTACACTGTGGTGTTAAAGTGATGGATATGGTCAAAAACAATATCCAGGCAGGCTGTGACTTTTAAATGTTGCTAAATTGGTACTAAGGGGCCCAAAGTGTGCCAATAAAATATTCGCCCACAACATCAGCACCACACTGAACCCTTGATACTCGGCAGTAGTGATCCGTGTGTCCATGTAGCTGACACTAAATCCTTACCATCTGAATGTTGCAGCAGAAACTGAGACTCCTCAGACTGGGCAACATGTTTCCAATCTTCTGTTGTGCAGTTTCAGTGAGCTTGTGTAAAATGTTGCTTCGGTTTTTTGTTCTTAGCTGACAGGAATGACACCTGGTGTGGTCTTCTGCTGCTGATTAAGCCCATCTGCTTCAAGGTGTTGTGCATTCAAGAATGCTCTTCTGCGTATGCTTATTGTAGCAAACGATTATATGATTAACAGTTGCCTTCCTATCAACTGAGTGCAGTCTGGCCATTCTCCTCTGACCTCTGACATCAACAGGACATTTCCACAGAACAGCAGATTACTGGATATTTTCTCTTCTGACTGTTCACTGTAAACACTAGAGATGATTGTGTGGGAAAATCCCAGCAGTTCAGCAGTTTCTGAAATATTCAGCTGAGCTCTTTTGGCACCGAAGACCATCTCATTGTCACAATCCTGGGTCTTTTAACCCAGCATTTTGAGTTTTAGTATATTTTGATCCCTAGGTTGTCATTTTATTTCATGTTTTAGATGTCCCTTGTGTCTTCTACCCCTGTGTTTAAGTCTCCCTTGCCCTTCATGTGTTTCATGTCTGTAAGTCTTATGTTGTCAAGTTCATGTTGTCATTCTGCGTTTCGTGTTTCCTGTTTTATTTTAAAGAGGTCTTGTGTTTCTGTGTTTAATGTGTTTAGTTTTACTCTTCCCCAGTGATGTTGTTATATTCATGTATGTTTCCCCGTGTGTTTTCACTTTCCTCATTATCCTCCTGTGTGTATTTAGTCTGTTTTCTCATTTAGTCTTTGTCAGGTCGTCTGCTAAGTACACATAAAGTTTTCTGGTCTTTCTATGTATCCATGCCAGTTCTCCATGTTTAAGGATTTATCATGTTTTAATTTTAGTTCACCCAGTTTAGATTAGTGTTTAGTTTCACCCATGCCCTTTGTTGTATTTATTTTGCCAGCCTTAATAAACGGCTCGTTTTTTGTCACGTCACGTTTCACGTTCTGTTTTGGTCTGCATTTGAGTCCTTTATTCACTTTACAAGTGAATAAAGGACTGTGACCCTCGTGTCCCTTAACTAGGTCGCTTAAATCACCTTTCTCGGCTTGAACTTCAGCATGTCATCTCAACCATTTCTATATGTCTAAATGTGCGGATTTGCTGCCATCTACTTGGCAGACTGGATATTAGTGTTGACAAGCATTTAACAGGTGTACCTAATGAAGTGGAAGAAAATTTAGTACTTTAGCTACTTCTAGTGTGGCATAATTAATAAATGTTAATCTGGTTTCCTAAACACAAGTTTTAGGTTTGAAAAGTTATTTTTATTTATTATTTGTTATTGTTATGTTATTTTTATTATTAATTTATTTATTTATTAGAGTTCAGGACATTTAACTTTAATAAGGTAACTGTTTTGTTGAGCGCCTGTGTAGAGCAAATATGTAGTATGCCTAGTCAAGCAAGAGTCCAGCAAATTTTAGCTCGTCATCAGTACCACACAGCTTCAGAAAACTATGGCTGTCCTTAAAAGAACCGAGGTTTAACATGGTCATTGTCCAGCTTTTGCGTGGAATTCATTAATATTGATATGAGCTGTGCTCATCCCTGGACATACGAAGCCTGTGCGACTAGAAGGACCAATCTCCTCTTTGAGCTGACATCATCCGGGGCTAACACACATTACTCCGAGATGAAAGTTTTGGAATATCTCAAATTCAATCAAGCCACAAATCCCTTTTTCCTCGATGACTCAGTGAACAATAATTTTTTTTACAGTTTCACCACGACATCACAGATGAATGCGGTGAAGATGATAAAAGGCATTCTTGTGCAGCGATTGAAAGACAGGAGGAGATTATCATGTACGGGCCTTATTATCCTAACTATGGTAGTAGAGAACATAATGAGGACCTCGTTATCAGCCAAACCCAGGAAATTCTGGAGTCAGACATAAAGGTCTTCATCTTCACCGTGAACAGACCATGTTTGGCGAGATATGCCAACCCGTGCATGCTTAACCTGGTTCATAAGACTCTGGAGTGGTGGAGGGTATTTGGAGTAAAGACTCATATTGGCTATATGAAGTGCTGGGGCTTTAAAGGAACCAAAGAAAATCTGTTTCAGAGTGTTGACTACAAACAGGTGGAATGCGTAAATCAAACTGTGGACTACGAGAGTTATGTTAAAGTAGCTGAAATGAGCACCGATCTTAAACCTTGTGTAAAACTGTGTTTTCTCTTCTTAAGCGCTTGCTGAGGTCTCAGCAAGAAAACATCCACTTTGCAGCCACCATGCAGAAGCAGGACAGGAAGACTTATTTTAAAAGTATGCACTCTGTATAATGAAAGCAAACCATAGCATGAAAAAAAAAAAATCCTGTTGCAGAAGGTGAACGCATTGATCGACTCTACAGAAGCTCTGCTTTCAATGAGCACCGAAAGTCTCCAGGAATATTTAGAAAAGGGGCGCGTTCTTGCACTTGGTTACACCTTCAGCTCACACGCGTGTGATGCTGGCCTCCAGGACCAAATGAGACTTGCATTTCAGCATTGTTGAAGGGACTTGGTACAGTGTGCAGAGTTCACCAGAGAGAAGTTGACTGAGGACCACTGTGCCCTTCAGCTTTTTATCAAAGACACCGTGAACTTCACAGAGCAGTTTTTACAAATTGGTAAATTAAGAGGATTCAAAGTCTCCACCTGCTTTGGAGAGGAAAATGAAGTTATTGTAAAATGTTGACATCAGAAATAGCATCACCTTTGCACAATGCATACTGTTTGCATTATGACAAAATGCTGTGTCTTTATTAGTGTCTTTGCCTACAATATGTCACAGATCATACTGGAGTGGAGTTCTTACATAGAAACAGTAGCAATATCCTACATTTACAATGGTTGCCTCCATGCTTTTAGAAAGCAAATTGAAGTAATGCTAACATACTGTACAGTTAATCCTTTATACAGCTTATCAGACAGTCTTTATATAGTAGATGGTAATCCGATGATGACGGTGATGATGTGGTTTGGCGCTAAACCTTTTAAATAAAGTCCAGTCGATGCATGCCTGCGCTTCTGTCAGCAGGGGGAGCTATGTGGCCTCCACATCACAATCATCACGCGCACTCTTCCTGCGCAGGTAGTTTATCATGTGTTGTAAGAGATGCCAATACTGACGAGTATTTTTCATACTTTGAATGGAAGAAAGTGATAAGGAGGTGATCTTATTGCACTGAGTAGTGGATCGTGTAGAGATCGGATAACTGGCACTGGGGAGTGATGGATGCCATAAAGTAAGTTTAGGAGCGAATTGTCATTGAATAGTAAGATGTGCTGATTACACAGTTGCCTTTTAACTGCATATTGTTCTCAGCAGAAATGTGCCAGTGACAAAAATAAAAAGGGACTTACTGTTGTGAAGGATGGCCCACTGTCATGGTTCCCAGGGAAACGCTATATCATTTTATATTTGCTTTACATTCTATTGCAATTCAAAAGGAGAAGAATATATTTTAGTTTGCTGAATTTAACCAGCATACAAACAGTGAACAGTTTGCTTCTGCTGCAATACTATTACATTACAACTGAAATACAAAAAACTACTCGCTTAATTAAACCTGCAAACCAGAAACAGTGTGCCAGTTTCTTATAAACCTAGTGGAAGATTTTATCCCACATAGTTAAAAATAAAAAATAAAAAATCAAAGCTTTAAGCACCATGAAGAAAAATGTGTGGAAAGTCTGTCATTGAATTGCCTTGATACCACCAGTGGAAAGTGAACATCTCTATTATATTTCTGGTTCTTTTATATACATGTATGTGAGCTGGCCTTTAAATACACTTGCTGTAAACCTGGTGGTGCAACTTTTTACATTAAGTTTAACAATTGTGATTTTTTTTTTTTTTACATGTTTGGTATATTTAAATTTGTTTCCCTTTTTTTGCAAAATATCCACAATCATATGCAAATCAAGAAAATGACTTTTTTAAATGACCATAACTATTATCGTCATTGTATCATGTTACAGTCTTTATCTGTCGGAGAGGACGATGAAAAGGTTTCTGTCATGTTGTGAGTGAATCTAGTCACTGCTCTTCTTTCAGATTTCTATAACAGTCCATTTAAGTCCTTGTTTGCTCTGAATTCACACACGGTGTGTGTGCAGCACTGTAAGGCCTCGTGTCTTCTGTAGTTGCTCCCAGATTTCTGTTCCTGCACTGGCAACACTGCACAGTGGGCAGGAAAGGGCAGGATGGTCTGAACCCAGAGTCTGTCAGGAGAGTTTAATAGGTATTCTGTGGTTAGGTAGGTTTTTGAGATGTTGGGTTGTAGGGCTTTCTAAGCCAGGATTAGGCTGTTCCAGGGTTCAGCTTTGGAGCCAGAGGACCCGTTGTGGCCCCCAGGGGACATCTTGAGAGGAATAGGGCCTCCTTGAGTTGCCATGTAGGCTGGCAGGGCAGAAATCTGGAAAGATAAAGGAGAAAATAATGATAAGGGAATTTTTTTGGCATCTTTCTGTTCCCACTAAGTGACATGTGGTTAGGGATATATTAATTTTTACAGTAATCTCTACCAAAAATCAGAGTTTATCAAAAATTTCTTAAACGTCAATGTCCTTTGAGATTTTGCCATCGAGGTGTCTCACCTGTGCATGTGAGCTGTGATGTGTGTACAAGCTGTGATTTTCTGGCTCTGTCTTTATCTGGCGAGTCTCCTCTGCAGTGGTGGTAGTGGTGGAGGTGGTGGAGGCGCGGGGAGTGCTGCTAGGTGTAATCGGAGCCCCCTCATTGCCTGATGTCCCTGCAGGGTATGGCACAGTTGAGGTTATCGCACGTGTACAGATGTTGTACAGATGTGATTGGACCTTGATACATATACCACTCTATTATCCCTCTAATCATTATCACTCTATCACACAGGGTTTTTTTAAGTCTCTGAGAAAGGAGAGTTACAGCTCCGCTCCTGCTTGTGGAATAATTTTGCCTAAATTTATACATAAATATAATCAAGTGTGTTTTTGAAGCCTACCAGTTTGGGATTTATTGAGGTTCTTAGGTTTGCGTTTGCGGGTCTGGATCCCCTCTTTCTTCATAGCCAAAGGTCGAGGGACCTGTTGACAAACAAAGACAAAGAAAGAACCTTTAAGAAAATGCAGACTGTATAAAAATACATTTAACAATCATAAAGGCTGGGAAACTGCTTTTAAGGCAAGACCTGATCACTGCCTTGATGCAAATTCTTATTGTCTTTTCATTTAGATGTTCTGCATGAATTTTTATTTTGCAAAGCATCATATGTGCAAGTTTAGGACAAAGTTGGAGAGTCAAGGCTAAGATGGATTGGGCATGTGTAGAGGAGGGATAGTGAAGCTGCCAGGCAAGAGGTAAAGAGGAAGACCACAGATGAAGTGTGACAGAAGAGGATACTTGGATAGGTTGAGATGGATGGGGATGATCGACAGTGGAAACCCCTGAATGGATTGTTCTCTCTCTTACCCCGTGGAGTTTCATGTAGAGGCCACAGGCGTTGCAGACCGGCTCTCCCTCTGCGTTTCGTCGCCACAGGGTGGTGGTGGTGGTGTGACAGTTGGTGCAGGACAGGCCCACCCTCCTAGAGGCAGACTGCAGAAGATAAAGCATGTCAGTCGTCAGTGGAGTGACATTTAGCAAAGAGATGAAAGCATCTGTTTTACAGGACTTGCTGAAGGAGAAGACGAAATCGTGTGTCACCCACCAGCCGTCTCTGGGGTTTGATAAGAGGTCTGTTAATGCCGTTCATCTTGTGGTACAGCCCGCAGGCGTTGCACAGGTAGTGACCGGTACCGTCTCGCCTCCAGAGGGGGGTTGACATCGCCCCGCAGTTCACACACTCTCGGCCCTCAGCAAAGTCATCAAACAAATCTGATAAGAGATGACAAATATAAAACACGATAAGGCAAAAATCTGCAAGTTCTTTTTGTTGAGATGGACTCGCTGGTCATTTCTAGCTCTTTTTAAAGAAAACACAAAATATGAGCGTACTGTATGATCTGACGTTACGCTCAATCAATACTGGAACAGTTATGCTATAACACTTCTTAGAGAATTTAACCTCCAGCCCCTCTGATACCACAAACATAAGTCCATGCCTTAAGCAGTGCAGTGGCATTCATGCACCAGCAGGAGGTGCAGGCTGTATCCACTCAGGGGCCCACACAACCGCAACCTGGAATCCTTCCTTATCTCGCAACCCCCCAATGAGATAAAAGTTGGCTGGAAATAAAGATGGAATAGAGCTCAGTCATATTGAAATGTCTATAATGTCTCTTTCTTCTTTTCTTTCTCACTTAGTGCGACATCTGATAAACATGATAAATGTACTCTTCGCTCTCTCATCTGGCACATAACAAAGTGTCTCCCAAGAACCTCTTAACTATTTGGGATAGGAGACATCAATCTTTGGAGTAGAGGTAAGAACACCACTAGTCCTTCTTCATATTTCAGCGATGCCACCACCAGCACGAGCTGTAATCTAAAATGTGTGTCAGGTTTAAGAGCACCTTGATAAATAGCAGAAAACAGCAACGTATTAAATGCGGACGTCCCGTTCAGATCCTAATGTGTTTTAATCACACACACTTCGCTGTGCATAATTGCTATTCTTCAGATAGCGTAAATCTGGCCCGCATGTGTTCCTCCCTCGCTGCGCTGTGCAACCGGACAGGCAGTCGTACACATGCAGGCCTCCTCAAGGCTGAGAGCCAAACAGACACGGCAGGGCGAGCTAACCTTGAACGAGGGAGCCATTGTAGCCAACACAACGCAGCAACACAAGACAATACACAAAAGAAATATCTAAATGGAAGTTTTCATGCCCACTGTTTAAATGACAGCGTTTATTATGGCGCTGTTTAAAAACACAGACACAAACGCTTTAGGAGGCCAGGAGTGAAAATAGACATACAGAGTGTCACAAGGAAAAGGCTGAAGTCAGCGAGATAATGATTGTATCTGTAAACCCATTTTTAACATTAAAAGATTTAACTTTATTATTATTATTATTTTATTTAAATATTTTCCTGGGATTTTCGGGGAACATAATCAGATTAATTAATCAGATTATCATTTAACTCATAAACCTTTCTGAATGTTTGATGAACAAAAATGAAATTTCAGTGGAATTTTAATTAAGAAAAATGATTTAAATTAACCGGAAAACAACTAGTTACTATAAGAAACAATAATTATTATTATTGTAATAATGTACTGCTGTAAGTTTTGCTAAAGTTAAACTTTAAAGTAATCTACTAAAGTTTTCTGATTTAAATTCAGAGTTGAAGGTCTTTTGTTTATTTTGACAGAAAAAGCATAAGCCCTTTAAAATGTGAAAAGAAATTAGGAAAGCATGCAAAATATGACACATTGTTACAGATTACACAGCAACACTGTTTAGTTGGCCCCATGAGTGAAAGAGTGAAAAGAGTAAAAATGAGCACCTGAATGCAACACAATAAAATATTTTTGATACCTTACTTCTTTTTATTTTTTTATTTTTTGCTTTGTATTATTCTCTTTACTTAGTAAAATACATTTACATTTAAAAATATCATTTTCCTGATTTTAGGGGTACTTTTGTAGATTTTACTTTAGCAGAATATATATATATATATTTCTGTGCGTTGATTATTGAATGAATTCTGATTAGATTTTATTTCCTCTTTTCCATCCTTACGGAACACGAGGGAGTTTCCCTTTCCCCAGAACAATGAGCTTTCGGCACCCAGCTGAAAGCCTCTTAATCAAACACAGAGACTTGATTGAATTTGTTGAGATTGTAAACCAAATCAGTGAGTGAACACAAGGCTCTTTGTGACGAGTGTGATTGTAATAAGACGAAGAGCTCAGTTTGGATCAATGCTGTTATCTCTCTTTTATTTTCAGATAATTTGAGAGATGATTTTTTTTTTCTTTCTTCACGAAACTGTTTAAGGGGGGCTGGGGAGGGGGTGTGACAGATGGAAACTGTACCTGATATTTAGAAATGAGGAAGTAATGAGCTGTTAATCAGCTGTGAATAATAACTGATGCGGTGAAGAATGAGTGATAACGACTGGTTACTTTTAAGGATACTGAACTGGAAAAGTGGCCAGCTGTGCACGTTTGAATTAAAGGATTTTGCCCACCATCACTGTGCAAAAGTTTAGAAACTGTAGATGAAGAGGGAACAAAGACAGCTTAAACAAACACAGTGCTGATTGGTGATGTAGACTATGCAAGACGCAAGCCACTGAAAATCTGACAGCCCAAGTAAATTGAATGGTTTGTGAAATCTCCGTCATCCATATGGTTCAGAGTACACTGCAGGCAGCAGCCACAGGCCAAAATCACATCCAGCACATAAAGGTCAGATATTAGATGATTCATCTGTTCACCTTACAGTCACTTCTAACATGTCTTCTTCATATATAGATAGATAGATAGATAGATAGATAGATAGATAGATAGATAGATAGATAGATAGATATATATATATATATATATATATATATATATATATATATATATATATATATATATATATATATATACCACAATGAAATGGTCAATGATCTGCTTCATTCATACCTCTCTTCATTAGTACACACTT
>VUQR01002754.1:4751-14980 GCA_015108515.1 Hemichromis elongatus
ACAGCATTTGTCATTATTCAATAAACGGTTACGGTTCACTCAGACACCACGTGGTGATGTGGTTGCAAATAGGGCCTCGTGAATGCCTGAAAAATAAAGCTGACATTTTCAGAATGCACATTTTGTGCCCCACCCTGGGATGGGTTTGTCCAGACTTGGGTGATAATCTTTGGAAAATGACCAGCTGACATGGGTAAGGGAATAAAGTTTGCTCATTTCCTGTTAACTAAATATATTAAACTTGTGAAAATGTGAATTTGTTGCAACTGCTTAAATGTCTGTTTACTGTTTGTGGTTTTGTTGTGTCAGAGTTCATTTGAAAACATTGCATTTCATTCGAGCTGGTAATCTGTACTTTATTTGGACGTCTAAAGCTAGAAAACTAACAAAATCAAGAACTCAACTGGACTTCTAGTTCAACATGCAGGTGCCAGTGGTAGAGATAATCCAGAAGAAAAGGGGGCCAATGGAGCTTTAGTCCAATTTTATTGGGTAAACATTTTTCCTCTGGCATTGCTAGCTATAAGTTGTGATAGGGGCTGATGAGGTAGAGTCATGTGAAAAATAATTTTACAGGACTATGGAGGACTTTTTGCGGAAACTCCAAAACATACCCAAGAGCTACATCTCAAAAACTACAGGCCTCAGTTAGCATGCTAATTATTAAAGTTTCACATAAGCACGATTGGAAATTAGAGAAAGACTGATGTAAGGTTTGTTTGTAAAAAGTGCCAAGGGAAAGCCTGAAAGAAGATGGCAACATGGCTTAGGTTTGCAAAGTTACATATGAATATACCACAAGATTTCTGGAGTATTGTCTTTTGGACGGACAAGATCAAAGTGGAGATGTTTCGCCATAATGCAGAACGCTAAGACCGCCATATCAGCACAAACTGCTCGTACTAGCTGATAATGAATGGCTGAACAAGAAAAGAATCAAGGTAAAAGTCCGGACCCCAACCCGATTGAAATGTTGTGGTGGGAACTAAAGAGAGCTGTGCATGAATGCATCAGGTTTGCAAGCCTCAAGACCACAAACTTTAAAAAAACAGACGCAACTTTGTATAGGAGAGTGGGCCAAAATTCCTCCACTGAGACGTAAGAGACTTCAAATTATTCATGATTCTACATGCTATTGAATTGTGGGTGTACTAGTTTTTCAGAGGACTGCATAGACTGTCTGTAGAAACAATTTTCCTTTTTTTTTTAAATAAAATTAATTCTCTTAATTTCCTAGATACATTTTTTTTGTATGTAAGTAGTCTGGCTTAAAAAGTAAAAGTAGAAACTCTTAGGGCAGCATGTTGATATTGCACCATAGTAATGGCAACTTGTATACTTCCTGTACTTCCCTGGATTTGTGCAAGCTATGGAGAGGCAGCAGATTAAACCAATGACTAAAGCAGAGTGGAGACTGACCTTCAAAAAGGTTCAAAAAAGAAATAAGATACTGTACCTCTCTGTCTGAAGAATGTGTTTGTGGAAACATTTAGCCATAAAAATCAAATTAAAGAACAATCAAAAGTGTAACTTGATAAGCTAAAAGAATCTATTGCTTTTGCCCCTAGTGGCAAAAAGTTATTTAATGTGTCTGCAACATAAATTTATTGTAATATGTATTTTTATTATGTTAAAATGCTTAAAATTTGCAGTTTCACAATGTTTAGCAGGACTGAACTTACATTCTCACTCCTCAAACTGCTAAAGGGATCTTTGCTGCGCAACCATTTTTTTTTATACGAAAATTAGCTGTTACGCTGTTACACTGTTCTACACATACAACGTAACAGTTTACAGCCTGTCAAATGTCTACAGGCGTTATAATTGCTTGTGTGTGTGGAGGAACTGACCTTGCTTATATCAGCTTTCCCCGAGTTGTCAGAATCATTGACCTCAAGCTAATTACAGAATGACAGGTTGTGTAAACTCTTGATAAGACGCGTGTAGGGCTGACCTTTCGTGCCCTCTCAGTTACCCACATAGTAACTTACACATACTATACAATCTGCAGCAGCAGACACATGAAATTTGGAATAAAGTGCATAAAAAGATGGTAAATTGACTTGGACTAGACTCAAGTGCTACTAAAGCAAATAAAGATTCGGTTCATTTCTGTTGGAGTTTTGTTGTTGTACTATAAATAACCACAAGCAAAACAACACATTTTCTAAAACATGACTATGAGTTAGTATTTCAGTGCACGTTTGTTCAACATACAAAGTCCATAAGGTGATGATTAAGCATGGAAATGCATTGTGCCTCCAGGACCTTGGGGCTCACTGTGGTTGTTTAGAATTGTTTGTTGACAGCCCTGTTTCCTATCCTCTGCACCTCCTGTTGTCCTGAGCACATATGCTTGGCTCACTTCTCTACATGCCTGGCCTCGGCAGAGAGACAGAAAGAGAGCCGTTCATGGCTCAGCGGAACCTCCTGACCCGTGCGGTGCTCCTGTCCATCCCTGGAAAAGTGTCACCTACTTCTAAGACTTTCTACTCATGCGGAGACGGTGCGCTTCGTCATAGTTTCTCTGGGATGCATCTGGAGCATTAAGCAACACTAACAACACTCCAATTCACTTACTGAGGTGCAGTCTGGACGCTGAAGCTAACATAGAAAGTCTCGCCTCTATCCTGACCCCAGCTTCCCCCTTCCCTGCAGAGAATTAGACTATGAGCTTGCAGGAAATGCTATCCACCTTCCAAAGCTTGTATTGCTGGAAGAACACAAAATTAGTTGAACTTGTGCTTTCCACGTTCCTCATTCCTTTAGGCAGCCAGACATCACTTCTGGTTTCCATTTGTTTTAAAGCTATTAGTGTTCATGACCTGATAAGGGAGTGGTTGGTGTAGCGCAAACATCCGTCTCCGAGTACATCCGTCATCGTCCATATGTGTTTGACCAGAGCAATAATATCCTCTCCTGGAAAAGCTTGAGTGGGAAGCCTGGGAGGTGAAACTATTGGGATAGAAACAATTTTAGTTTATCTAATTCTTAATGAAGGTCTGAGCAAGATGTGCTCTATTACTTTAGTAAATATTCTCCATCTCCATAAACATTTCGGGCAGCCTGAAACATTGAATTGCACAGGCAGCTGATCAGAAACCCCAATACTTTAAACTCATTTATATTTATATGGGTTTGGCATCCTGGAGAAAGTTCTTCACATGCTATGGATGTCAACTGAAGTCATTTTCCACTGGTGCTGTTTTCAGTCAACAGCAAGAGAGATTTGCTTGCTTTTGTAAGATGGATTCCACTGGCAAAAACAAGCCCCAGTCAAGCATCTCTTTATTTGCAGATGATATACAGTCTATTTTATTTGACTGTCTCTTGTGCACTTGGCAGAACATCAACTAAGTCTGTGTTGACAGTGCCTAAGCCATTCAAGTGGCTGCTTTTTAGACAATGTTCTGACGATGCGATAAACAAGAAGCCTGTGCGGCACAGAGCTGAAATTAGATATTTTACCATCCCATCGTGGGACTTCAAAGCCACCTAAGTATGCATTTGGAAGCAGCGTCTCAACATTTGCTGCATGTAAACTTGCGCTGAAGACGTGGCGAGATGGAGCCGAGTCGATGATCGCACAGCAGCGAGAGCAGAATATCTGGAAAGCTGTGAGTATGTGTGAGATGAAAGATAAGTTTAACACACAGAAATCTGAAGACTCAGCATCATTTTTTTCTATGATGCAAGGGTAGTAACTTTATTGTACACCACGGGCATAGTCTGATTTTAAATTCACTGACAAATAGCACCTTCAAATGTTTTCCTTTTAGGTACAACTTTCATATTTAATAAACCATCAACTGTTTTAGCCTTCAACGTCTGGTTACGAGTGTTATTTATGACCCTATTTATATGTGCACCTGTGATGAGATATATAAATGTTTCTTCATGGCATACATTCAACAAGGTGATAGAAAGTTTTCTCAGATAATTTGGTTCAGATTTGTCACAGATTTGTCACCTATAGCAACTGTTTGCATCCCAAAGGTGTTGTATTGGAGATCTGGTGACTGTGGAGGCCATTTGAGTACAATTACTCAATGTCATGTTCAAGAAACCAGTTTGAGATGATTTGAACTTTGTGACATGATGCGTTGACCCGTTAAAAGCAGTCGTCAGAAGATGGGCACGTTGTGGCCATAAATGGATTTAGTGAGCAGCTGAACAGGTGCACCTGATCAATATATTCCACTTTCAGTCAGTTTACTGTGACTACATGTACACTACTGTATGTTTCACATTTAAATGATGAACTAAAGAAATAGGCACTTTACCTCATTACAACCTGTCGAGAACTAGAAATGCTCTCAACTTTCCAGACATTTTCCCTCCTGAGCTACATGCTCAACATTTATTAAAAAATCTGAATTATATAACTTGTGCACAGTTTTCCGATTGGCCCCTTTGGTGGGCCTAAATCTTGACAACCGTGTGCTGGAACTAGATGTGAATGTAATGTTTAAGACAGATTTGGAAAGTGCTGCTAACTGTGTTATGAATAAATATGACAGCAGTTTAACTTATAAACAGTACGTGAAATAACGTCTGCTACAGAGAACTTGCTGTTTATGAGTGATTGTAAAATTTTTTTTTAAAATACTAGAGTTTCCTGGTTATTACTTTGTAATGTAGCGACATCAACAACTGAAGTACTCATTGTAACATTGATGCTATGATTTGGCACTTTTTAGTAACATGGCATTTTGAATTAATCGCTTTTTTTCTCAACAGGGTGTTTCTAAAAATATATTTAACTCTCCTTTGTACTTTTACACTTGTCTTCTAGCATTCTCACACTAGGAATAGCAGTGGAAAAATTCATATAACTTGTCTATATTTTGCACACTTTGCAAAACCATCCACTGGACCAGATTGGACAAATTTCTCGGGCCGGGTCTGGCTCCTGGGCCCTATGTTTGACATCCCAGCCGTAGTGCAATCCTATCATTTATTCACCCGCATTTGGACAAAGGAAGTCAGTAATCATTTGCTGTGGCCTGTGTGTCAGTTCTATAAATATTCCTTATAGAGGCCATGACTCAACTAGGAACTGTTTGTGAACTCTCGCTGTTGTGTGTACCGAACTGAATCCAGTTCTTGCACCAGTAACAGAGGAGGGACCCTCTGGGACTTCTGCACCTGGTATTCAAAACTTCACCGATGACACTTGCGTCGGAGTCTGACCGAAGTGTCGTACACTTGCATCGTTTGCTGAACATAAATCATGTTTGACTTCTCATGCACCTCTGTATTTCCCAGGTCTGTACGGGTTACTTGCAGGTCGCTGTGTGTGCAAGCAGTAACGCGACGCAGATGCTTTGTCACCATCGATATACTTATGTACTGTTTATATACAATTCTTAAGGATGTGTTATTGAATTTCTTAGGAAACTTTTCCATGCTAGCTGCCTGGCATGGCATGTCTCTCCTGGAAAGAGGGCTTGGAAATGACATAATGACAGCACATTATGGATGATGTAGTGAAATTTAATATCTACTGTTCTGCCTTGGCACAACTGAGGACAAGCTCTCAGTCACAGTTACCACAGTGATTTTCTGTTTTGTGTTTGCACTTAAGTTTATTTGGCCATTTAAGGGAGCTCTTGTCCTGCCAATTAAAAATAAATACTTCATTTAGGCCGGGTAGATTTTCAATGCCTGCATTGCATAAGTGCAAAGATTCAATGAGCTTGGGTAGTATTGCTGGCGAGTTTGGATTGGCTACGACAAGCGTCCATTAAAAGCTCGCAGCACATCGAGCTCAGAGCCTCGAGGGGAGAGAGGTGGAGAGGAATGATGTTGAATGACAGCTATAGCCTCCCTAACACACAGAGAAGCGTTGGTGTTGTGACTGAGATGTCGAGAATGTCTTCTTTTGCAAAGTTGTGCAGACCAACAAACCTCAACTTCTTAAGAGCCTGCATTTCTTTCCACACAGAGCAGTGCATGTACGCTCAATGAGAACACTAACCTTCAATATTCAGCATTTGTTTGTATCATGTTGTAACACATAGAATAAGAAGAAGTGTTATGTTTTCATAAATTGACAGTATTTTTCTTCATTCATCCATTCTCCAGTCATTAGAGTTGTATTTTTCCTTTTTGCAGTGGTCTTGGCGGCTCACACCTCAGTGTCAGACGTTAGATTCAACAGCTTTTCATTTTTTTAACTGCTACTCTTAAAAAAAAATTGAGACCAACTTAGGACAACTAAATCTGAAGAAAAACACCAGCTATTAAAGGTTCGGGACACCAGCGGTTTGGTTTTTGTGGTTCGGTTGAGGACATTAAAACAAACATATAGTTGATGTATGATGCTAATCAAAATTTGCTTATGTAGGCTCTCTTGTCACAGCTGCATAGTAACACGTGGGCAGTTTTTGGAGTCTGGGAGTATTTGAAGTCTATGATTCCACACCCTTGATTTGAGTCACTGCCAGTACAGATTACTTAGTGCCCGGTGCAAGCTTCAATAATGCTAACCTCTGTAAACAGATTCTGTATATGATTGTGTAGAATCATGTACAGACACCAGGGGGTTTCTGGTGTTTATCCCAAGTGGTATTTAAGCAAACTGAAGAGTGGTATGTGCTGAAATGCATCATATGACCATCAGCTATGGTCTTATGAAGATTTTGCTTTCCATGCTAATCTGCATTAAAAAAAAAAAAAATAACCAGGAGACAGAAAAAAGCCTCTGACTACGCAGGAAAACTGGTCATTATCCTTTTAATATGCAGACTTTCTGTGAGGTTCCCAGATGTTCAGCATGCAGTATTAATGTGACACAAGTCTGATACATTATTTTCAATATAATAAAGTAATAGATGTTATATGTTATATGTATGATGTTATATAGAAATATCAATATCCAATCAAAAGATTCTAAAATGTTCAGTTTTACTGAAAAATGAAAAAAAATGGGCTTCACTGGGAGGGGGAACTAACTTTAGGAGAGGGTTTGGTGATTTGGGGGCTTTTTTCCAAGGCCACTGCAGGGGCCTGGGTTCAAGGCTATCCTAGCGCTTCTTTCTGTGTGTCAGTTTACAGTCTCTTACTATCCTGTTTAATACAGGCTAGAATCACATAATAGCTTATTGTAGCATTTGTTAACAGAGCGTTAAAGGGTGGGATTAGGGTACTTATTATATGTGACAGTTAAAGACTTTTTTATAGAGATTGCTTAACTGGTATTAAAATGCTTAAGATTAATGAATTGATTGCCTTTGAATACTCGCTCAAAGATATTAAGAAACCTGCTTTGCTCAAGTACCAGCATTCAATTTTGCAAAGGGAGTTGACAAATGCATTCATATCTGCTTGCAAACTCTTTGTAATAGCCTGCAAGTCATTTATTTTATACTACTTATGAATGAGAGCAAGCTGACACGTTGCCAATTAACACCTTCAAAGACAAATGATACCAAATAAGCCGTTTCTTTCAAATATATCTGGCTTTACTTTATTCATGTTCTGTACAGTTTTTCACTTCCAAAGTCTTTATTATACTATATGTCAATAATGGCTATCATTTACTACAAAAGGTTGCATAAATAATTTAAATGTGGAAATAAAAAATAAATATGCAGTTCATTCTTCTTCTTTCTTTTTTTTTATAACAGTCCTTCGTTGTGTCTGTAGAAAACGGCCTTCCCTGCTTCTCTGTAACACCTTGTCATGTGAGGGCGGAAGACCACACAGGTATGATATGTACAATCGCGCTACGCATCGCGGCTCTCGGCTAACATAACAAGCCCCTTCCAGTTGGTATTTCAAACATATAGTTGGAAAAATAAGCAAACATAGTCAGTACAGACTGGACAACCAAAATCAGAAAGTAGTTTGAGCAGAGCTGACAATATGTGGAAACACTGAATATTCTTCATGAGTTCAGGAGGAAGGAGCGCGCACTGTTGGCAGTGACAGACTGGGTTCTGCTTCCTTGCCGGATTCAATCATGAAAACCAAATTATTGTTTTCATTGTGTTATTTTTATTCCTATCGTTCCTGTCTGAGCTATGTACAGATTGAGAGCGGAGAGGAGTGGAGGTGTATTGCAACCAATAGGCTAACACGGCAGATGGATTTTGGCTCGCTCGCTGCTCTGTTTGGCCCGTTGCAAAAGAATTCCAGTGTGGGTGTGCTGGAGAGCGCTTTGCCCCTAGGTAACAACGTAACCATGCACATTTTCTGATGCCTCCTACACACCATGTGCAATTTTTGTGTGTGATTCCAGCAAACAGGAACCGGCTATGATGAGAGGAAGAGGGGTTTTTTTATGACTCAAATCCCAGCACAGGAATGGGCTCATTCAGTGATTAAGAGGAGTCACAGGAAGGCCCGGTGCCCTTGTGGTGTTAGTGCTGCTTTCTCCTCTACTTCTCTGTCTCTTTGCGTGTGCTTGTGGGGAAAAGCGCTACCGTAGCTGACAGGGCTGGTCAGGGCTTCAGCAGCGTGGAGAGTGCTGTAGGTCTGTCCTGATGAGTGAGGCCTTTAGCGGGCTGTCAAAGAACCGCCTGGACCGCAGTATAGACCAGGGCCTCTCAAAACCTGTCAACATCCCTCCATCAGAGACCCCAGAGCTGCCGCCTTCTCCTCTCCACACACAGCTGAAAGGAGATGGATTACAACCACTCTGGAGCAAAGATACACCTTTTTTCAGCTTTTAACGGAGCTGCACCGAGCATAGGTCTGCATCTGCTGGATGTTTGTACAGATGGGTCTGAAACCTCGGGGAGGAGTTCTTATTTTTCATAAAGGAAAGCTGTTGGAGTGGAAGTCTGAGCTGTTGGGGTTATCAAACACTCATCTCCTAACCATTCATCTTCATGGCAAGCCCTGGCACTGACTCATTTTGTCATGCAAATAAGCGAAGTTCACAAATATGCTGACAGGTGGCTGAACAATATACAGACTGACGACTTAAATCAGTCCAGCATTTTAGCTTATGGATTTGCAGTCTTTAGAACTGTATCTCCTCTCTATTTGAAGGAGATATGTTGGTTGATGTGTTGTGTAACGTGTGCGTGAGTATGAGTATATCTGGTCTCTGTCCTGGGATGCCAAGGGGGAGGATCAGTACGAGTTCCCCGTCACAGGCGTGTTGTTCTTGCTCCGATCTTGAGACAAACGACTGTGCTTCTTGCTGCGTTGCGTCTTCGGGACCTCCTTGGCCACTGACTGGTTGTGATGCGGCCTGAAGCGCTTGCACTTGCAGGAGGTGACCACGCGGATTTTGTACGTCCGAGTGTTGCCGTTGGGACACTGCAGCTGGACTCTGCGTGTCCGGGAGTGCGCCGGGATGCAGCGGTAGTCTGATGCGTTGCTTCTCCACCACTTTCCACGGAGGATGGAGTTCGGCATGAGGTGCGCCGGCAGGCACTGACCCGAGCACACCAGCTCTCGGATAGGCTTGGCACTGCGGCAAGAGCCGTCGGTGATGTAACGGGTCGAACGCAGCTCCCTGCAGCTCACCTCCGAGGCACCTGGGTTGAAGAGAGGACATAGCAGTTAACACTCATGGATCGAGTCCAAAACAAACACTTCGGAGTGCCGCACTGTGCTGCGGACTTTCTGCAGGGCGACTGCAGCTGTGTCTTATTTCAGTGTGTGATCATTTGCCTCGGTCTGTTTATGCCAGCCTGACTTCACGCGTTGCGTTATTTATGTGAAAAATAAACAACGTAAGGCAAATAAAGTCTGAACCGGAGGCAGCGTTTCATTTCAGCTCCGATGCGTTACGGGACACAAAAGAGCAGCTGAAAAACCCACTTTTCTAAATTCAGCCTAATACAGTAATTTGTACTTTTAAGTGGAGGCTTAAGCCAATGAGATCAGAGTTTCTGAATTTGATTTATGGTCTGATCATTAGCTGACAACTGGGCCTGACGAAGAAATCCAGCTGGCAGCAATCAGCTGATAGCAAATCCAGACCAGAGGGCCATTAAACAGCTCAATCAAACCGAACGGAGGATTGGTCTGGAAGGAAAAAGCTGGCATTCACCGTTGGCCCTCAGGAAATGTATGTGGTGATGGAAGAGTAAATAGCTGTCTGGTTATTTTAAGGCAGCGCTACAACTGTACACTTCTGAATAAGCTGGACATCTGCCAGGCTGATTCGAGACAGCACACTCAGGCTGTAATCCTATATTTCAGCTGCAGCTTTTTAACAACCGTACGCATGAGTTATTGTCTTGTGTTTTTTTTTTTTTTACAATCTG
>VUQR01002754.1:19884-31444 GCA_015108515.1 Hemichromis elongatus
ACACTTAAGTTTTCCTTTCCTCTCTTTGCGTGTTGCTCTTGGGTCCACCTCCTCACTCCACACAGTCAGCCTCGCAGCCAGACTGTGACAAAAATGTGAATAGCAGTATTTTCATCTGAGCTCAGCAGAACGACTCAAGTCGTTCAACTCATTAGTGTAGAAGCGTTGTTTTGTCTGTTTTAGGTACGTCGTGTTTAGATTCGTTGTGGATGTGTGGTTTGTGCGGTCTTAGGGTTTAGCTAACAAAGGGTCATCAACACAAAGACTCCTGGAGCAGTTCATCACGTCCAGACAGTGTTATTCTAAAAGTCAGCTGTTCGAATGTAAAGCCTTATTCACACGACTGTTTGATGTGATGATGGGAAATCGCACAAAAGCTGATGTCAATACATAGTTTAAGAAGGAAACTTGTCCAACAGCCATAATCTTACATTTTTATTAAATATAATAAATTTACTACATATTTGCACCAACTAACTCAAAAAGTCCGATTTTTAAACTCAGTTCTTTTTGTCCATATTTACCAGTAAAACACAGTTATGCACCATGTGTTTACACGGTTTCTGTGACAGTTTATGATATTCATAACATGTAGTTTATTCTATAAAACCCGTTTACACTAAATTTATTTTTAGTGCATTCAAATAATATCCGTTTTACATTTTGGCATCTAGATCACCAAAATATACATAAAAGAATTTCAGAATAAAATATTCTGGCATCCTTTTTATGATTGTTGAAATAAGATGAGATGACTATACATTTTTTGTAATTTAGCCAAAATTTGTGATTAGAGGGAAATATTTATGTCATAACCATAAATACTGATAAAAAAAAAAAAGTGATATTGACACATTTAACACACACAGAGCAACACTGCAGTGGTATTTCTGGCCACTTCCAGTTACCACTTGTTTAAATGCAACACTGTATTTATCAGCAGTTTGGTGCTATCAAAGATTAAGATTCACACCTTAAAAAAAAGGGGAGAAAAAATAACTTGTGGTTCTTTTTTTTTTAAAAAAAAATTGTTCTATTAAAAATCTGGTTTTACCTGTTAAGAGCAAACTTGTAAGAATTTGTCATATGACTAAAAAATGAGCTAGACGGTGTTTTTATCCATGCATCCATTTTTTCCTGCTTATTTAAATCAGGTTTAAGGTGGGACATGAACGTATCCCAGCTGCTCTAAATGCTCTAGTCTGTTGTACAGAGGGGCTAACATCAAGGTGCAATGTGTAATATAGGAGTCTTCTAATGGCTACAACCGATGTAGCATGCAACTTTGGTGCACTGAAGTTTGCATCAAATTCAAAGTGTTCACTTTTTTTTCCCAAAACGTGCAGATAGGCAGCAAGAATAACGTGAAATCTAATGAACAGTATTGTGAAAGATGCTAACAGGGGAGTTTGGCAGACCTACGGTGAAAATCAAAGAATTTGAACCGGAGGGTGATCTTTTGCAATGGTATTCATTAGTAATATAATATAATTAGAGGTAAGAACTCTGTACTGGAGTACATCATGTTTTGCCGCAGCACCGACGCTGCTTCTTTAACATTTATGAATTCTGACATCGAGCATGATTCTCATTTTATAATCCAAAGGGTTCTAAAGCAGGCCGAGCAGACAGCGCTGTCCTCCTATTGTGTGTAACCCTCCAGCTCTGAGGCTGTGCCAGATTTTTTTTTTTTACCGAGCGATTGATGGTCCCACTGTCTACACTAAGCCAGTTCTGATTACAGACTTCTCGCCGACATTGCGACGGATGTCAGTCACAGTCTCAATTTAGACCTCTCTGGGTTTCTTTATAGAGCTCTTGGGCCCCAGCACAGTGGGGTTTTTTTTTATCATGATAACAGTACAATGAGGCCCAAATAACAATCAGATGCTCACCAGATTGCAAGAAAGCCTCCAGCAATGCAGAGCATGGTGGAGCGTAATTTTTATGGAAATCAAGAAAAACTGTGTTTCTAGTTCATAAACAAACTGTCGCAGCTCCTTGTGCCCAGTGTTTAGTAATGCGATTCACTGTGCGTGCTTCTTAACTGCTTTCTCACCAAATCTAGAAGGAAACCTGTCCTTTCCACAGCACAACTACAGGCCAGTGATAGCAAAGAAGGACTGTGTCACCTGTTTGGAACCCTCACTGAGGGTTTGACTAAGGGAAATTTTCATCATATGTCCACAATAATTATGCAAAGTAAGTCAAAGTTTTGGCTGCTTTGCCTTTAGCCCTGTTAAATTTATACTCAGGTCTTTGTGGGCAAGTAGGGGTTTCTTTTTTTCTCTGATGAAAATGCTGGCAAAGTATCATCTTTGGCACCGCGATATAATAAAAAGTCAAATTCGCCGTGCTCACTTTGTAACCTGTGTCATCATTGATGCATTGTAACATCCTGATGATCTGCAGCCACCCATTTGGAAAGGAAAATAGGTTTTCATACCTTAAGACTAAGCAAGGATTGATATTCAAAGTTGTTTTGGTGCCGACTAAAACAAATGTATTATATACACACACTTGCCACTTTATTAGGTACATCTCTTTAAATATTTGTCTTAGCAAACAGTAAATTGGTCAATCAAATAGCAGCAACTTAGTGCTTTTGGGCATGAACACATCATCAAGATGAAATGCTGGAGTTCAAAGTGAGCATCAGAATGAGGATGTTAGGTGATTTAACTGACTTTAAACTTTCAGTTTAATTCACTTTCACAACAGATGCCTCAAAGTGCTTTTTATTGTAGGATAGAGACCCTACGGTATTAGAAATAAACCACAAAGAAGGGAAAGAGAGAAAAACAAGGAGAGAAAGGACAAAAGACTGGAGTTTAACAAGTGATTAAATGTGATTAAATGCAGTTGTGAAATATAAACACAAAGAGAGTGAGACATTAGTGAAGAAGAAATGCTCAGTGCATCATGGGAAGCCTCTCAGCAGCGCAAGCCTATTGCAGCATAACTAAGGGATGGTTCAGGGTCACCTGATCCAGCACAAACTATCAGTTTTGTCAAAAATAAAAGTTTTAAACCCAAACTAGGAGCTGGTTCCATTTCAGCTTGTCTGTGGTCTGCTGCTCCTGACAGGAGTGACTGGAGGAGCCGCTCCACACAAAGGCACACAGGCTCACCGAAATAGAAGAAGAAGAAAATAGGACAATAGAAGATTGCAAAAGTGTTTCTGGTGTGGTGAGTCTCCATTACTGTCGGTAGGGTCAGAATCTGGCGTAAACAACATGAGACCAAAGTTTCATCCTGCTTTGTATCAACTTTTCAGTCTGGCAGTGATGTGGAGGATATTTCCTTGGCACACTTTGAGCCCCTTAGGACCGACTGAGCATCATCTAAACACAGCAGCCTATCTTGATGGACGGTGTATCCATCTTCTGATGCATGTCTTTATGAAAGTACTACACTCAGATAAACAATGTGCTACTGGTTGGTGGAATTTATTTGCCAGTCAAACACTGCAGAAGATTTAGAAACTCATTAAAAGAGCTTTAATCAAACCTGAAATAATAGGAAACAATGCAGGAAATATGATGGAGACATACAGATTTAATGTGATAATATAAGAAAGGTTGCCCTCTCATCCTCACACAGATATGTGCAATGCACTCTCTTGTACTTTGCTTTTAATGAAATACCAACTTTTCTGCATCAGCTAAACATTTCTAAAGTTTGTTAGTTACAAAATGCAACCATGCAAAAAAAACAAGTGGACTAAAAAAAAGACTCACGGTTTAAGTTTACCACGTCAAACACAATATAATTGCTTTCATAAAACACAAGAATCTCATGACAAGATTGAGATATGATAATGTGCCACAATCTGCTGACAATGTAACATGCTCCCAAACACATTTATGCTCTCTGCTATCAAACAAGAATTTAGGTGAGAATTTTTAGGAATGCCAGTTTGTTCTCTTCAGATGTGGATGAGTGATAAATACGCTGATGTTTCCGCGTGGTTTGAAACATTCCTGAGCGTTATCCCACTTGAAACGCTGTCACACTCTGTATATCTAAGAACAAATTGGACCGATTCCTGCTTACAAAATCAAGCGTGCACGAATGTATCATTTGTGACATAACAAATCCGAGTGCAGATAAAGTTACAGACCAGGCCTCTGTGGAACATCTGCCATCATACATATGCAGATATTTATCGGTGTGTCCAAGTGCTTTTGCATTTCAGATATCGATCATATTTACATTTCAAGAACCTGCACATCTGGATACATTTAGCTCTGTTTTTAAATAGACTACGTGAACCGTTACAGAGCTACGTTTAATGTCACTGCGCACGATTTATTTCCACTTTAAAATCAGTTGCGGTTCATGAGAGCAGCTTTCGCAACTAATAATGATGCAGATTTTATGAATAATGTACAGCTACAAGACAAAGTGTGTTAACCCTTCGGAGTTAGCTGGATTTCTGCACTGATCACTCGTAAAATGCGGTCTGATCCTCATCTAAGTCACAAATACAGATACAATCTGAGTAAATTAATAACATACAAGGTTGTGCTTTTCATGTCTTTATTGAACACAGGGAGTGATCTCTTAAAGCGTAGACAAGAAAACATATGTGGAGGCACAAGGAGTGAAGTTTCCTGTAGCTGCTTGTGAGACTTGCGCAAAAAGGATGAGGAATTTTGGGTTAGTCATCGCTACAAAACAGTTTCAGCTCATCAATATTTCTGGGATGTCTTGATTGAAATGCCCCCCTCCAGCTCCAGTCAGAGCATCCCAACTGTATTAACGCCAGGACTTATCTATGTTCTTCTGTGCCGTGGATCTTCTCGTTGAATCGGTCGACCATAAGCTTCAGATCAGAACTGCTGCCATAATATTTTCCAGATTTTTTTAAGCTATTTCTCTTTTTGACTGCTTCGTTTTCCTGAATGTGTCCCTCTTTATCTCCTCTGTCCTCCTGCCTGTGATCTCGAAATAAAATGTTTAAGGACAGAGGAAAGAAGAAGTCCATCAAAGGAGCTATAACTGAGGATGCACAGCAGGTGTATCGGAAAGAGTTTTTTCTGGAAAAGAAATTTTTAACTACCCTTCTTCACTACATTGCTTCAGTTCAGTGAGGCTTTCATTCATGCACAGCTGTCTTAAGCTCAGGTCTCATCTCAGACCGGACCACCGCAACACCATTATTCTTTTCATTTCCAGCCATTCTGTTGTAGATTTGTCGATGTGGTCAAGGTGTGTCATGCGCAATTTTGAGCTTTTCTGCTTTCGCTGGCAGACAGATCACGTTTGAACCTAGAACACTTTGGTATACAGAGGAGTTCATCTTCAGTTTGACTGCAAGGTGTCCAGGTCAGTCCACGTGCAAAATAATCAAAATCATCACCCCATCGCTGAGCTCGAGATGTTATCATGTGTTTTGTTTTTTCAAACATGGTGTTGGGCATTATGCTTTGGTCTCATACAGCTAGAGGACATTGTTCCAGACGTTTTGTGTTTTGTTCGGCTGTAACTTTGTAAACCTAAGCTACAATCCTGTTTTTTTCTCCTGGCAACCCTTTAAAACAGTCTTTTTCTAATTGTCTTATTATGAACTCAATTTTTCAATTGCAAACTGAGGCCTGTAGAGTTTGACGTGTAGGTCTTGAGTTTTTTGCAGTTTCTCTGAGCTTTGCATGTCTGACCTTAGGGTGAATTTGCTGGGATGTCCCCTCCTGAGAGATTGACAGATGCGTTGAATATTTTCTACTTTCTCAGTGCTGAAATATGGACTTTAGATTGTTTGGAAATAGCCTTATAGTCCGCCCCAGACTGACTATCAGCAACAACTGCTTCTCTAAGATCATTACTGATATTTTCTCACACTTACTGATAAATTAATCAAGTGCATTTCATTAGGATTATTTGCCTGCTACCAACCCTGGATTATCAAATTTTAACTTTTGATAAGGACCAGATCATTTTTACTATGTCCTGAGTTGAAAAACTTGAGAAGAAGTGGTATTTTTTTTCCACACGATATATTACACTATATTAAACATTACTTTAAAACATCAGCTACTGATACTGTCACTAGTTTTTTTACTGGTAATAGTAGTTCAATAGATCATTAGAAAGAACATTAACAAGATTTATTGATGTACAGAATTTAGAGGTATGTGAGGGTTAGACTCCGATGGCCTTGGTGGGATTAGAGCAGGACCCCTCAGAGTCTAGACGCTGTAGGTGGAGACAAGGATGGAGGCTTGAACGGAGCCTCAGTGATGAGATGCAGTGATGGGGAAGAGGTGGGTAGCACGAAGACGTCTGCAAAGGCCGAATGATAGATGTGCAGGTTTAAAGTCATTTGTTTCAACCCTTCTAAATACAGAATTGAATATCTTTGCCAAAAATAATCTTGATCTCAACTTTTTACTATTTTTTTCTCCCAGATCTGTTTTTGGAGAGCATTAACATCACTTTTACTAGTGTTATTTTTACTGGTGTAACCTCTTGTAAAGAGTTAAAGTAGGGAAACGGTGAAAGCCTGAGTTTATAGTAATGCTTGTGTAGTTTTTGCCAAAGTTGTGCTTCTCTATAGTGTTTCTTGTAAGGTTCTTTAAAAGTTAGTGTGACTCACTCATTGTTCACCCCAATGGGTCTTTCTTGAGAAAAGCTGATTTCATCAGTAATTTGACTTGTAAGCCATTCATGGGGTGGGACACCTCCAGACTTCCGTTCTCCTCTTCTAATTGAGACAAATTGGTTTTGGAGAACTTTCTAACGTGAAGGTTCACTTCCTTTTCCCGCCTGGGCTGTGAGTGATTACTGTGTTCGATGAAGACGAGAAGAGAAGTACAGCTGTTTGTGTTTTATTAGCTTAATCAGATTATTTTACTCAATAACTGCGACTTAGATAAAGATCAGACCACATTTTATGAGTAGCCAGTGCAGAAATATTAGTCACTGCAAACTCTGAACCGATCTTACCATCAAAAATCCCTTAATTTGAAATTAAGCCGAGGATGCTGAAATGAAAATGTCGCTTGGATAAAGTGCTCAGAAACAACTGCATGCTTGCATTTTCATAGCTCTCATCGTTTATACACGTGTACATAATTAAAAAATCATTAATGACAACAAAGACTTATCCGCGGCTCGAAATGATGAATTGCTGTAAACTGACCTTGGACTCCTTTGAAAGTGTTTTATTATTGAGGGTAGCTCTGCTCAGCATCACTTTGTGTACATCACTGTACATCAGAGACACTTCTCTCAGTGCTTCCTGACAGGCCGGACAACTGATTTATCAGCTCTTCCTTTATACACAGTTTTTTTCCAAGCCACATTGCTACATTGTACTATAATGAAAAAAAAATCATAAAAAGATATTAAACAAGACATTTGCCTTGTTTTTGGTTGTTTTTTTTTAGATGAGAGAAAAACACTTAAAATGACACCAAAGCTCAGGATGTTGCTGATAATGTGTATTTTCCTAAATGTACTTACATTCTGTTGTCCACTTGCAGCAATGATGGGTTACTTTGTAGAGCAGGAGGTCACCAGGAGGTGACTGACTGCTCCAGGCGAGCTCTAAGATAAGCCTTTAAGTCCAAAGTGGAATTCTTCTTCCTCACTTATCTTTTATGTGGTCTCCACGCAGGAACACACGACATTTAACCCTGGCTGTTATAAATCAGACTCCAGCCATTTCCATTGTTTTGCCTTTTCAGAGAATCATCAAAATAGAAAGTGCAGCCTTGCAGCCAAGAAGTAGGAACTGTGGGAACTAGTCTGGCTGGACCTCGGAGACCACACAAAACTGGTTGCTAACCGCTCTAAGCCTCTCGGCGCACCGCTTGCCACCGGCACGCTGCCTGCCAGCCAGCCACAGGTACTATTCTTAGCAGCAAGAGAAATTACCCAACAAATTATTCACTACACATGGTACACCACTATCTCCCTATGCGAGCCTCTTTTTGTGTCACACATGAACACAGTAACCCAGTTTGTTCTCAGTGTCATGAGCTTTAGCTATAATCCGGTCTAGGTCTTTTCTGGGCCAGATTTTGACCAGGAGGCAAATTTATTACTCCAGAATTTAAGGAGCTCTGCGTAACCTCAGGAAAACATTGTTATTAATGGCAACCACAGCCTGTAAATGGGCCACGGTCATTACTTTGCTGCTCCTGTCTGCACACCACCTGCAGGCTGGCACTGGAAAAAACAGCGATGAGATATACACAAGACTGTCCTCCACTATTATGTTGCACTGTTTCATGTACTGCATTTCATATATGTTGTGGACCAGCTGAGAAAGAAGCATTGGCATTGACTTGAAATGAACAAAACTACTAACGTCTACTACTACTAACATGTTGGCTTGCTAACCACCCCATGAAAACTATTAACATAGAAAAAAGCTAGTTATAGAGCTTTCTTAGGTGCCATTACATCATATACTGATGGCTGAAATTAACACATAAACAAAAAATCTAGTAATTCAGTCATTTAGCAAGATAGCCAAGTCAAGCATGATTTTGATCATAGGTGGAATACATCTATATTCTTCATTGGGGTAATTCATAATTGCTGATTGACTCCAGTTTGAATCTGTCCATCAACTGGCACAGGGGTCGCCCAAGTCACTGTGTCTGTGGTGAATGGATATGAATAATTCAATCAACTTCTGCGTTGCTTTCTGGACATGCTTATTATTATTCATTCCCGAATATTACTGTTTTTAATTGAGCTGGAATATTTTGTTTTGTGATTTTGTATTTTCTGAGCTAAGTGGTTTGAGCTGCCATAACATAATTCTGGCAAACACTGAAAACTCAAAGAAAAAAAAACAGCGAGAGACATTAATTACCTATGCCTGGGAAGAGACACTTTCTAACACTACCTACAGAACCCAGATTCCACCTCTCATAAGTAAGTACAAAATTTAAAAATGATACAAACTCAGAGTTTCAAGGGAAAAGCTGAACTTTGTGTTTGCCTTTACGGTATTCATATTATGTGTACATGAGCTAAGGGTGAGTGCATGTGTTACACTGACATAAGAGCAAGGTTTTGCGTCAGTGTAGGACAACTATTAGTGTTTTCATTGTTTTTCTCTATTCCCTAACTTTCCAAACCCTTCCCGTTCTTGCTTTTTTTTTTTAACTAAACACGTGTAGTTTCTTAGGAAACATGTTGGTTAACTGATGTGATCGTGTTTCAGATGGCTGAAGAACGCAAAAACTATATAAATACATTTGTTTTGAAGGATCTGGTATATCCACAGAAAAAAAACAGCCTTTTGTTTACAAGGTGGTTACTCATCCTTGATTGACAGCATCAAATTGCTGTGGTAAATTAAATGTGCATGTTCACCAGCCTGTATTACTGGTGTCTTTTTCAAAGGCACTGTGAGTCAGAACCATTCTGCTGATTTATGTCTGCTTCACATACTGCACCTTCCCTTCAATCGAAACTGTATAGTATAAAAGAGCAGTGCTATTAAATCTCTAACTATAACCTGTGGAGCACTCAGAGAAGCACGGACTGTAATTAACACAGCAGCTATTGTCATAGGAATAAAGGACTGTTGTCTCTGCACTGATTACAGTGCACTGTTTTAACATAAAAAGCTACCTAAGTCCTACACAGAAATGGTTTGACTATATGTATGTACAGCATTACATAATGGGAGTAATTTTTAACCCACGATAAGGAAAACCTCGCTGTAGGCAATACATATATAAAGGTTTCACGGTTATTCTTTAAGGTTTAAGAAATTCAAACTTTGCTGTCATTTCGATGCTTAGAATATGATTAAGGTATAGACGCTGTTGTTTGAGAAGTCCCTGAAACCACCATTATGGCAAACATCGGGGGGTTTTTGGTATTAGGAGGCGATCGTCTCTGGAGAAACAGTTTAAGACTTGATTGTATATTAGCATAGGAAGCTCTACAGCATATATTACTTAGCATTAGGTTTTAACCCAATTTTTGAAACCTCAAAGCCAGCATTTTTGTCCATGTTTTGTGGAGCGTTGAGTGCTAAGTTACCTGGTTACCTGGCGTCCATCTATAAAGTGCAGGGTTGCATTGCACAGATGCACAGATGCCTGCTAATTCGTGCTAAGTAGCAGGCTAATAAAATACTAGAATTTCACTCACTAAAACTGGAGCACAGACTTCTTAGGCAGTCTGTTAGTATAATTAAACAGCAGGAAATATAATCCTCCATACCACCTCAACATGTCCCAATCAAGAGTTTGAGATCTAACACTTGAATTAGCAGAGGCAATATCTAGCAGACAGCTAGCAACCTATTTACTCAGGTCCCATAAGATGCAGTTTTAAGACTTAATAAAGCAAAATTATATTTTGGAAAAAAGGTTGACTTCCGAGTTTTATAATTTACATTAAGAAATAAATTACCTTTAGATTCAAATTATTTTTGTACCAAGCTGCAAAGCTTCTTTTTCACCATAAGGTTGCATATTTTAACATGATATCTAATGGGAATATACTCACTGAAACAGCCTAAAGAGCAAAAGGCAGTTTTTAGTATTTTGGCATTGGCTTCAGTTTTATAGCCCCTGTTGTGGCTTGAACTACAGACAAAGAAAGTTATTTAAACTTACGGAGAGTTGTTTGCAGTGTCCGTGCATTTTGGAGCAAGTTTCTGACATATACAATTCTGCCATGTATATGTTTTAGCACTAGTTAGGAGATGCCTGCATCTGTGCAATCCACTGTTAAAGTCTATGGATGCAACTTGCTAAGAATGTTAGGTAGAATTAGCTCGCAGCTTAGCATTCAGTTATCTTAATGCAAATACAGAAATTTTGTAGCCCCAGGAAATATATGTAATCAAAATGTTAGTTCACAATCTAATTGGTAATATTACTTGAGCTACATCTATCATATATAAAAGAAAAATTCCCCTCTCGCCCCTGCGGGCGGTCAATCCTTCAAGCTCGGGTCCTCTACCAGAGGCCTGGGAGCTTGAGGGTCCTGCGCAGTATCTTAGCTGTTCCTAGGACTGCGCTCTTCTGGACAGAGATCTCCGATGTTGTTCCAGGGATCTGCTGGAGCCACTCGCCTAGCTTAGGAGTCACTGCAGCTAGTGCTCCGATTACCACTGGGACCACCGTTACCTTTACCCTCCACATCTTTTCGAGCTCTTCTCTGAGCCCTTGGTATTTCTCGAGTTTCTCGTGCTCCTTCTTCCTGATGTTGCTGTCGTTCGGGACTGCTATGTCAGTCACTACGGCCGTCTTCTTCTGTTTGTCTACCACCACTATATCCGGTTGGTTGGCCACCACCATTTTGTCCGTCTGTATCTGGAAGTCCCACAGGATCTTAGCTAGGTCATTCTCCACCACCCTAGGGGGCGTCTCCCATCTTGACCTCGGGACTTCCAGGCCATACTCAGAACAGATGTTTCTGTATACAATGCCGGCCACTTGGTTATGGCGTTCCATGTATGCCTTGCCTGCTAGCATTTGCACCCTGCTGTTATGTGCTGGATTGTCTCAGGGGCATCTTTACACAGCCTGCACCTGGGGTCTTGCCTGGTGTGATAGACCCTAGCCTTTATGGATCT
>VUQR01002759.1:12512-32298 GCA_015108515.1 Hemichromis elongatus
TCATCACATCAAACACACACACACACACACACACACACACACACACACACACACACACACACACACACACACAGTACATTCTAAGCCTCCAGCTAACTGACATTTTCCAACCATATTTTGCTCTAATGAGAACACATTACTTAAGAAGCCAACCAATAATTAGGAATATTTAAAGTAGACTGTTGAGTGGCTATTTCAGTGTTAAGACTTGGGTTTCAGACTCAGGGTTACAGCGAAGGGAAAGTGAATACATTGTGCCTATTTGAAGCCCCTCAATCACAAAAGCACAAATATGTTTAGGGTTGTAGAACAGATTACAGTTTGGGGGTTCAAGAGTATATAAGTATAATATATAAGTATATTTAAGAGTTCTGGACACTAGTATTTAGGCACATTCTTTTTACTGTGTTTCCTTTTATAGCACTTGTTTTACTGTCTCATTATGGGATACACCCCTTGCGTGCATAATTGATTGTTAAGGGATTATAAGTCTACAAGCTGTAACCAGAGCTTGATAATTCTGCTCTAAAACATCACAACAGCTCACACTTTAGTAACACACCTCATCAGAACCTCCATCGGAGGGACGAGCTTTCTTGGCTGCAATCACTGGAGAGAGAGGCATTTCAAAATGCAGCTGTGAAAGTAGGAAGGAGGACAGGGAGCAAGGTCAAGACGTGCAAATTACAGTTTAAAGCCAAAATATGATTTTTCTAGTCAATAATTAAAAATTTAAAAAAGCTCAAAGCAGACTAGGCCTTTGGCTGACAAGAATTATTTTGTATTAATGTACAAGACTTTTACTGAAAGTTTCATTTTTAAATCTACTCTGTATGACACTGGGAATGTCATTAATTATGAAACAAATTGGTATGAAAATCTATTTCTACAACACATTAACTGGAAATTAGAATTAAAGTTTAAAAAACAAAAACAAAAATACAAAAGCTGACTCACATTTCGTGTCCAGGTCAGGCGCTCGGTGTTGTAGCCCATCAGCGTCATGAAGCAGGTGACAAACAGGCTCCACTCTGTGTGGGCACTGGGACCTCCAGGAGCATTGTAGATGTTATACCATTTCACCAAAACCTGTTGCATTTAAAGAATTTAACAAAACTAAATGGAGTTTCTTGAGATCATTGCAATGAATTTAAAGAGAAATAGCTGCACTTCATGTTTGTGTGAAAATAAAGCCCTAAAAACATAATTTAGTCATTCAGCCTCCTACTCCACCTGATGAGATACAATACAATTTCTGCCGAAGCCTAATAAGTTTGGGTTATTGTATGCATTTCCTTCTTAATTAGTTGGAGATGGTTAGTTGTTCAACTTTGATGTCTTATTTCTATACCTTAACCTTGACTGAGCAGCATTTAAATAAAAAGGATGGAGATCTTAAACTTGAAAGCTTTCAGTGCTTAAAAATAGCACAGCCTGAGGTTAGCTTTCCTGAGTATAACATTTCCTACACATCAAGTCCCACATTCAGACATCCTTCTGGATGTCTGGATTTGGATTAAACTGTAAATACATTTACTTAAGACCATCAAGACAAGGTTTCTCAATTTTTTTTTTTGCCCCTCATTTCAGTTTGAAATGTATTTGTGAACATACGATGGCTAAATCCAATTGTGTGAAACCTTTCCCAAAAAATTCAATCATGGATAAAGATTCAGATCCACACTGACCAATCACAGGTAGAATTTTCATGCAAACCCATCAATAGCTTTTTGAGTAATCATCCGAACACACAAACGCACACACACCTCCTTGGTAGAGGTAATAGTGCAATAAGTTAAAATTAATGGCAGACATCTGGTTAAGTCGTAGTATTGAATCTTTTTCTTGTCTGTGCATAGTGTCAAGTTTTTAACTATTAAATAATATGCAACTGAAATTCCACGTGTTCACTTCCACCAACCTTCATTGCAGCTTCCTTAGGCAGGATAAAACGAATTGCCTCAAGGCACTTTCTCACTGAAATACACAAAGGGAAACAAGGGAAATAACTACTATTAACTGTTGTCACTAAGTGTCAAATTCCCAATCAAACGAGGCGATTCAGAAAAAATACATTTGGAGTAAATGAAATAACCATTTTACAGTTTTATGAGTTATATTACGTTTAAGAAATAATACTCATTGAGAATATCAGAAAACAATACATTAGTTTTACCAAGATGTAATAACTGTATGAGAAAGAGTTTCAAAACAGGAAAAGATGAAATATGTAAAAGGTTGCTGGTTGGATTCTCTCAGCTTTAGAAACTTGTGGAAATGTTAGTTTAAAAGTCCTAAAATGCAGTAAAACCACGGCTTGAATTCCAGGCCTAAAATGAGAGCTTTAAAAGAATCTCATCCTGTCCTGACAATTTCAACCTATTCTCCTCTACCTCAGAACCCCCCCCCCACAAAAAAAATGGAAATTAAAAACTAACTACCACAACAACAGTAATTAGCGCTACCATGTCTCCTAACAACTCTGACCAATCAGATTCTTAATCAACATCATTGGGAAATCTTAATTGGACACCCAGATTTGGAAAGGTCAAGAAAGAGAGAGCTAAATGCCATTTCATTAGAGGAAGAAAGCCTCGTCTACAGGATCGATTACAAAATAATGGAGAGCAACATATGGACAAGACACAAAGGCAGGAAGAGTGATACACACTCCCTAGTGACAAAGAAGGCTTTAAAAATAAAAACTAACAAAAGCTAGAAGAGACAGTTCATGGTCACAGTAGACCCGCTAGTGAGAGACAACAAATGAAATCATCCAGCTGACCTCAAAGTTAATTGGTTAGAAAAAAATATCTGTAATTTAGTTTAATTATTACAAAGTACATGGTCATCAGCTACTATGTGCTATTGGGAAATGAAATCATCAAGAAAATGAATAGGTCTGTCTGCTGTTATACCATAGAGTTTGTTTTACCAGATGAGTGGACTTTCCAGGAAAAACAAACAGTAATTTTCCATTTTATGTGAAAATCTTGCATAAGAAAACATAGACAGAGCAGATAAGTTCGGAAAGTTTAAAGTTAAAAAAGGTGTTTGTTTTTTTAAGTTAACACCTTTGGATAATTATCTAAAAAAGTTGATTAGATTTTCAAAGGTTGTGGTACAACATAGCTAGAATATCTTTTATGCTAATCTGCTTGCTGGATCTTAAAAAATGGAAAATGTTATTAGTTTAATGACATTTCAGTAAAGCCAAAGGTGAAAATAATTTTAACAAAAAAAAAAAAAAAAAAGAAAAAAAAATTGAAAAAAAAAAAAAAAAAAAAAAGATCTAATGTAAAAGTTTGTGTCACTGCTTTATTTTCTTTTTATTTCAGATCTGCATGCTTTAATTACATCACCTGGCTTGGGACGAGGGTCTCTGCAGACAGCAGTTTATTACATGTTGGAGCAGAACTTTTCAGTAATATCCCTCACTGCAGAAGAACATTAGTTCTGCAGGTATGCTCCTTTGGACAACATAATTGCACAGGAAGGTTGTTGACTTACTGCCTCAGAGGCAGTGGGCCTACTGTGTAGTACCCTGTAGGTTGATGACTTCTTTAATGAGACTGGAATCAGGCGAAGCAGCATGTATAATAAGTTAACACTCCATTTGAAACTGCTTCTTTCTGTAGGGGGGAAGCGTGGCAAACAGAGCTAAGAGCCATCTGGGCTGAACTGTAAAAGTATTTTTAAATATTTAAGTCTGTGTTTGTATTGGTCCGTGGGAGGGCAGTGTGACCTTTCACCTGTGGTTTGGTCAAGACAGCCGTCAGGCTGGATAGACACAGCACGGTGTATGAGGAGAATGAATGAAACAGCAGGCAGGCAGTCGCAGATAGCAATCCAAGATTTAATATGGGGTATAAATGGGAAGAGGAAAACAGAGAAATAAAGAGAACAGCATTCTCCGCTTTGGTGAGAATGTCCACCCTGCAGATGCAAAAACAACATTATGGATCGCTTGTCTTTTATAGCCTTTTTAGTAAGTAATTCCCCCATTGTAATGGACCTGCATTTTTTTTCCAGAGCACATTCCTGGTTAACGTGTCACTTTCTCTAACTGTATGACGAACACACACAGGGGCGGCGATGTTAGAGGGGGTTATCTTATCAAGCAGTGCAGGCATGCAGGGTCAAGACAGGTAACCACAAGGTCACATGGCAGTGTTCGTTCCTCATCTGACCGTCCAGAACACTGATCACGATTTCATTCCCAGAAAGAGACGCTGTCAGAGTGCAGATTTGTACTCTGTGTGAGGCTCATGAGTCTTGTGGTGATCATGTGGAGCCTAACCGACAGGAGCTAAAGATGACAACAGTGTGTTTTTGCATACTAATACAGCCAAACACATGTACGGAGCCAGGAGTCCTCTCATCTTCAAGCATTTGTGTGTGCTTCTTTTCATGTAAGCACACTCAGCAACGTTTGGCTTCTTCTGGATGAATCAACAGAACATGAACTCAACACTTCAGCAGACTTAGGCTGTACTTTGCAGTTATAGCTGTCAAGTCTCAAGTGATGCTCTGTCAGAAACAACGGGGATTAGGCTAATGATTTTCTTTCCAGCCTTTGGAAAGTTTGTTATTGTTTTATTATTTTGCTGCTAGCACTCCCCATAATCCCCATTATCTCCAGATTACCTCATTTGGAAAGAGCTCACTGGGTATTCCCCATCGTTTTACCTTGGTCAGAGAATGAAATCAACATCTGAAAGTGTATTAATACAAACACACACACACACAGAGGACTGTTCATAGGCACAGAGTGTTTAATTAAGAGATATGGAAGAGGGCGAGACAATAGACTATTGTTGCCTGTTTGGATTGGAAATTATAGTAGTGAGTGAAGAGCAAACTGAATCCATTAGCTGAAACAATTGAAGCTTTATGGAGAAAAGTCCCAACGCACACATCGTGGCATCACATGACACAATGATAAAATCAGTCCATAGTTAATCTGTTGTAAGTATGGCACAGTGATACGCACACTGCCATTTCACTGAAACCCTCCACTTTATTATCAAAGGTCTAATCTGAATGCTGGTTTAAAGTGGCTCTTAAAAGGAAAAGAACTTTAATCCCTGAATTATCATTTTGTATTTATTTTAGACACAATTAAAACATTATTTTATAAAACAAAAACAAACAAAAAAATATCTCTAGCACCATTTATCCAAAACCAATTTGAAAAACAAGTGACTCAGAGCTAGCATTACTTAGAAAAGGAAAGAAAACCAAATCCCGGACTGCTATGGATTGATAGGAAGAGCTCTGAGGCTTCAGACTGTGAGCAAGAGACACTCAGCAAAACAAATTAGAGTGATGGAAGGGAGAGGTGATGTCATAAAAGAGTGCAAAAGAGCAAAAAGTTCTTTTAGTGTGCAAATTTATAAATATGGATGCGGCAAGTCCTTTTTAGTATCTACCAGTGTCAATTAGCTGGTCACAAACGAGGTGACCTTATTTGGAAGCAAGCAATCTAAAAACTAAATACACTGTAAGTGCAGATCTTGTGTGTTTTCCTCTCTGAAAACTGCATAGCAATTCAGATCGATGGGAGGCAGCTTGAAGGAAACTCGATGTGTTTTGATGCAAGAAGTAGATGAAAACTGTATGAGGTCATAGAGGTCAGGCCAGTCAGTCGTTGGGTATATTGTATGGAACAGCTCAGGTTTGTTTAGGATTTATCCATAGGCTGTATGAAAAATGGACGTCACGGTTGGGTTGGAAAAATTGAGCCAATGAGGATAGGTCTTGAAGCTGCATTATATCTGAAGGCCACCAGGTGGCGATAGGTGTGGATTCAAAAAGACGTCCGGTATTTCCAGTCCTGTAGATGTCAATAGGAAATTCAGTTTCTGACTTAAACACTTTCCTGCTGAGGTTATAGCTCAACTACTTGTTTTAGATTGTTTTGAAAAAAAGTCTGTTTTCTAAATCTTACTCATTCCAGTTGGAGGATGATCTGTGGCATGAACCTGCACAATCATTGGTTGGTTGAGGAAGAACACAAAATATGTCTTTTTGCATGCTGCCACAAGCATCAAACTGTTATTGACGATAAACATGGCTTTAAAGGAATGAAGTGGTTCTTTTGTGCCTGCTTGGCTGTTTGGAGTTAGGTACACCAAGTTATAGAGTCATTAAAAAGAAAGGTCATAAAATGAAAACTAAAGCAGCATTAACACCACAGTACATTTGATTTTTTAAATTCAAAATTCAAGCAATTTAATAAGCATCTGCCAGGAAATTAAAAAATAAAAATCAGCAGGACCACCTGTGATTACCAAGAATGGGTCCTCAGCAAAGCGTTGCCACTTAGTGATCCAGTGAAAATCACATATTAAAGTGAAAATCAGCCAAAATAAAAGAAGTAACTGCCAAATCATTATGTATAATCAAAAGGCTGTTATGAAACAGACTCTTCTGAATGTGAGAAAAGCCAAAAAAAAAAAAGTTTAAACAGCTAGTTTAATTTGCTGGTAGATTAATTTTTTTATTAATTTAATCTTTGCTCAAAAATCCAGTGAAGTTTTCCTTTTCATCCATTTGTGGAAAGCTAAACGTGTCAGTCTCTGTTTGTGGATTTAAAGCAGGTCTTGGACAAACGGCACAGGCCAGGTTCACGATGAGGTTGCCCTCTTGTAAATCTGTCGTCACCTTGGCACACGGTAGAAGCCCAGCTCGGCCTCGGCCTCGGCTGATTTACGCGCTGTGGGGAATGATGGGCAGGCGCTCGGGCCGACAGCTCCTGCTCCGTGTCTGGATGTCATTGCAGCAACGGTTGAGTGGAGGAAGCAATTTTTCGAGTAGGGGGGGCAAAGGGCTCAACTTGAGACTGTCCAGAGAAAGAGAAACAGCAGCCAACAAAGCCTTCCTTACAGTACAGTACAGTGCAAGGATGTGGAGTGGGGGAGCAGCCTTTTCAGCTGCTGAGTAAGCCTGCACAGGGTTGATGCTAATGCTAACTGAATGGGTTATGGAAGGTTTATGTCCCCCCTGCTTGTTTTCGAGGAGCGTGTGCATGTTCTTAGTGTGGGTAGTGTGAGAGTGTGTGATCGTGGTGAGTGAGACTGTGCATGTGGGAAGTGTGAGAGTCTGTTTGGGTAGGTGGGAGTGTATATGAGGCAGTGTAGGAGTCTGACTATTTGTCATGTACATTTTCTGAGTGTGCACAAGCATGAACAGAGTAGGTGGGTGTATTTATGTTTCTACATAAAGTGGGAGATTCTCCATGTGTACGTGCATGTGTTTAACCGTCGGTGGCTGTGAATGTGAATGGGCTCATATAGAGCTAGAGCTGGAACTATTTCATGAATCTGCATGTGTGTAATGGGTTTACACATGAACACATGTGAGCGTGTGCGAATGTGCAGCATAGCGTTACCTCACTCTTCCCCAAACAAATTACATTCATGTAATAACATGTAATCTTAATAAATTGGTGTTAGAGTGCAGGGAATAATTATGGTGTGTGAATATAAAATATCTCTCTGCTACATGTTCACTCCAGTATTTGACAAATGATATACAAAATCAGGATATTGTGACAGTGCTTAAGTGAACTCAAATTGAGTTTGAAGAGCCATTTCAAACTGAATACATCTGAAATAGCTCTTCAGTGTTTAGTAAGTCCGACATTTTCAAATTTAAATGTTTACTCATGTTGGTTTCAGGTTCAAAATCACAGTTTGATCGATTGATTCCTTTATGGCTATGAACTGTAGAGCTTCCAGTGTGAAACAGATGCAAAATGTGTTATAAGGCATTCGGGTAAAGGCTATCCATAAAAGATGGACGTAGCATTCAGGTCCAGGAAGAAAAAATGAATGAAAAGTGCTTTAACCTTGCATCTTTATAAATGACCTGCAGGCTGTGACTCCCCTGGATACAAATAGAAAGCCACGAGACTTCAGTGAACACTTTTCTGAAAACTTTATGGGCTCAGTCGCTAATTTCAGCTCTCTATATCCAGTATGTAGGCATGAGCAACAGGATCTATGACAGGGTTCAGACGTAACGTAATAAAGATTGTCATGCAAAAAAAGGAATACTTGTGTCAATGTACACTAAATGATCTACTTGATACATTGGTATGAGTCAAAGGCTGCAATATTGTATCACTCACATTCATATGTTACTTTTCTAGCAGTTTACCTATCAATAGCTATCCGTATCCTTCCATGTAAGTAACTTTAGTGAATTCTTGCGAAAATGTATTCATTGTCTTTAGGTTGTTATTTCACCTGATCTTTCATCTGTTACAATATTTACTCACTGCCATAATCATATGTTAGCTTTGGTTACATTTCACAGCTTAAAGGCTATTTTTGGCTAGCCCTTTAGGCTGTTTATTCGGTACTTTCAGGTGTTTAGAGTTTTTAGCTTAGATTCAAGTGATAAAGGTGATTAAATATATTGATGGAGAGTCTTTTTAGGAGAAAATGGAGAAAAAAAATCCATATTGTATCTACAGTTTCCTTTTTTTCTGGCTTAGAAGTTCTTTTGCTTGGAAATCACCGGCCTACAGATGGACCCACATCAGTTACTTACAGGTACAATAATATTAAAGCCACCTGAAAATTGATGCTAATTACAGTCTAACAGCTGCTGCTGTCAATTTGCTGGATTTCATGAAAGGAATAAGGAGAAATCGATTATGTAATCAGTATCAGTCATGATAGCGTTTCTCTTGTACCCTCTTTTAAGAATGTTCTACTCGCTCTAGTAAATCGTATTAGAAAGTCATAAAACTTTATGGTCCAGCCTTGTTGTGCATCATTTGGTTCTGTTTATATTTTATAATTGTTTATTTATGTATTAATTACAGATGTTTTTAAATGTTTTATGTTAGTTCAAACTATGACATCATGAAGCTCCTGGAGCTTTTGCAGCCTTTTGAATTTGATTGCGTGTTTACTTTAGTCATGAATGAATCATGTATCACATGATTCATTCATGTATCTTCTTTGTCATGTTTGCCGTTTGCCTAATGAAGGCCTAACAGAGCATGATTGCTACCCCATCTGCAGGACCTTTTTTTTTGTCCATTCACCTAACATAAATATAATGCAGGATTTGAACGTGTGATTCAGTCTACATGTTAAAATCCTGTGTTTGGACGAATAGTGCGGACACACGGTGCAGGAATCTGTTTAATCTGGAGGTGTAATATCCACGAGTGGGTTTATGGAGCCGTGGTTTACTGTCACAGCCTCTTTAATTCTATATTGTCTTTTTTAGATTTCCTTATGTATTAATCTGCATTATCAAAATTAAGGGTTATTAAGTCTGTTATGGGGTCATATTTGTATCCATAATGTAAAATACATGTATAAAAAATATATTTAGAATTACAGAACGGAACAAGATAATCCCCAGAACAAACTTATAGAAGACATTGATAACATTACTGGCATATCTTTATATATATATTCGGATAGTTGTAATGCCTTCATGTTCCTATGATTTTAAAAGCAATGACATGAATCCATTTTGAAAGTAATGTACTTATTGTTTTGGGGGGTAGCATCTGTCTTCAATACACAAGTTTCAAATAATGCAAACAGCCACCGTGAACATGTAGCACCACACAAGGCACAGCAGGGAAGAATGTACCTTTGTGAACATTGTTTTGATGTCTTAGTTCTATTAATTAATTTTTAATGGCAACACAATGTTTTTTCTGTGTGCTGATGCTGTGTTCATGTCTTCAATGTGCTGGAATATTTATATTCCTCCCATGGGGGGCACTCTTGAGTCACACAGAGAAAAAGTCAGTAAGAGGAGTTTTCTCAGACAGAGAAATGACAAACCCACTCGCACATAAAGACACACGGAGAGGGAGAGAGATGGGAGTTTAGCTGCCCGCCCCTCTCCTCCCTCCTCCCTGTGCAGCCGGTGTGTACCTCACAGAGCTCAGTCGGCCCCTCTCTCTCTCTCTTTCTGGGAGGGGCTCCGTTATTGTGCAGCGCCTGGCTGCATTGTCTGGATGTTTATCTGCACTGGGTGTACGGCGCTTTTCCCAGGGTTTGTCCTGCCCCATGTCTCCTTCCAATGCATAGCGGCTTCCTGTCATTCACAGCTGGTTCCTTCCCCTCTCCTCTGCCCAAACACCCCCACCTCCCTCCCCTTCCACAAAAATTAAATCAGCTCCTCATATTGGTGCACAATTACAGCCATAGTTCAGGTATTTCTGTGAAGTAAACCTGCTGATGATCCTTTTATTCCCCTCAGGCAAAGTAACAGCAGACTGACATTTCACTGCCGAGTGAAAAAGGTAAGGTGTGCAGTGGAAAATTATTTTTTGATTAGCAAGGCTCCTCAGTGAGGGCTTTGACCCAGAAATGTCTAAGTGGAAGAAATTACTGGCTCAATAATTTCTTTAAAACTTAAAAGAAAATGGGACTTAGAACCTTAGAAATCACACCAGCATCCTTTATAAAAGAAAAATAAATGAAGAAAAATGTTGAACAGAGAGAGAAATCAAATGAAAGTATAACAGAACAGCGATGAATCCTGCTTCTGGATTTTAGAGGAAACTCAAGTTTGTTTGAGCGGTGACAACATTTGAAATCCTCCTGGGTGAAGGAAACACTTGAGTGGGTTTACACTGCAAATAATTCCCCTTCACATTGTGTAAGTATTTCAAATTGCTCTATTTAAGAGTTTCTATACAATCCCTACCTTCATGGAGGGTTCAGTATCAAAGTGGAGGTTAATCTTGCAACTAAGAGCATAAACTGCTTTGTTTAAAAAGCACTTGCTTGTTTTCTGAAAATAAGCAGGCAGGTTTTATTACCAACAGCTGAAATAATGGACACTGAATGTCACTTTTGAAGCCTCTCAAAGCCCCGAGCTATCTCTACTCAGTAAATGCCAAGCAGTAACCCCCAGGGTTGAAAAATGAAACCAAAATGGAAGTCATAAAAAGACAAAAACAAAGCAGCTGCATAATTACATGCATACAGTTCCAGATGTTTAAATATGCTGTGGAAGAAGACAACAGTTATTTCCTGTTTACATGGCTGATTAATTTTTGAATGAACCTCTGGGGCTGAACAATTAAGTCAATGCAAGTTGGCATCAAAACCTGCAGTTCCTCTAATGACCACTTGTGGCTGGTTCTAAAAGTGAGTCATTTTCTATAGACTCCCTTGTTAAAATAGGTGTACTGTTCTCAGGGCTGAGGTTGATGATGGTGGTCCACCAAATCATGTTGTATGTATGTGGCTAGAGACCAGCCACATACGTAGTACGTCAAATGTTAAGGAGAAGAGAACAACAGAGGACATTTAAATTCATTTCTGCACTTTCAGAGTCAACATAGAAAGGATCATATGTATGTTTTATCATCTAAGCAGGGATCTCCTTCACTGAAAAAGCAAAAGCATGGTGGAATGAGACAATGCAACCTGCATTATAATAAACTGTCATCCTTTTCCTCCTCACCTCAAGCCTCATCTCCTGATCTGGGTCAGGGCTCTAATGTCAGCTAAAAGCAGCTAACAGAGACTAACAGCAGCTAACAAAGTCTTACAGACAGAAAACTCAGGAAATCCTCAACAGCTCACTTTAGTAATGCTGCCATTGGACAGAAGTCAGCTTTACTAACTCATTAACAGCCTCCACAAGAAAAAATGACATGGACACCCAACGTATTGACAGCTGAGGTAAACAGCGTGCTGACAGCCTTCCCATACAGCTTTAGACTCCGGGGTGGATCCAGTTCAGAATCACCTTGCTATCTGGATATCATCTATCTTTCTGGATACAAATAAAAGGTGCCCAGGGGGTTAACATAAAGTACCACAGAATAAGTATTGATATTATTCGAATCAGGCTACTTTATTTGTCCCTTAGGAAATTCTGTACTTTTTCAATTTTTTATTAAAGTAACCAGAATATAGTGTATTCAAAACCTTTTTTGTTAAACAAACAATAGTAGGAACATAACAGCTGCATGCAGTCTAAATGTAATCATTTTACTCTTTCTTGAGAAAGGAAGATCAAAACCATGGCACTTAAACATAAGAGAGGTGATAAGAAAATCTCAGTTCATCATTGGAAGGCCCTCAGCAATGCTGTATTATTCTGGCTAAAAATACAGTAATAACGTTAATCCAATATTAATGGACCAATAACTATGATCTGGACCTTTTGACCTTACACAATATTTTAATTAAGTAATATAAGGGTTCGTGGGTCATGTGCCTGGTTTGCTGCAGCTTAATAAACACAGAATTCAAACTAGTTTGTGACACTATTAAAGACTGTGATGGTTGTTGTTTGGGGTTTAACAGTTTAGCAGGAATCAGATTTGTCAAGTAAAAAAAAAGAAATCTATTATATTATAAAGTAAGCATTCATAAGAAAAGAGAAAGTTTGTAAAAATAAGGAAATAAAGGTTTTACAGTCAGTTGTGTAATCTGTTTAATGTTTTGCCAGGATCAAAGAAGGCTCTGTTAATCTCTACTAAGCATTTTTTTTTCGTGCTTAAACTTGTGTGTGTGTCATTCAAATGTGTGAGTTTTATACCTTGATTCAGTATGAATTTGTTTACACTTGCCGTTTGGTCAAGAATTACAGCATCCTGGTCATCAGCTTTTACAATTTTAATCCAAACTCCAATATTGGCAATATCCCTGTAGCCGAGTGGTAAACGTATATTAATAATTTCCACTTCAGTAAACCAAATGTCCTTTTTAGGTTCAAAAGGCAGTCTTAAATGTGGTTTCTGTAAGTAAGCTCTTTGTTTCCATGTATGTTAAGACAACAATGTTTTTAAGTAATTTAATGTTATTGCGTGTGCTTGTTTCTTTTTGTTTTCTGCAGGTTGTATGCATTTGAAGCTGTTAATTTTATTGGTTTGCATAGTTGCATATTGTGGTCAGCAGGGGGTGCGGTGCTCAAGGGTTTACTGCTGTTTTCCCAAAAAATCTTAGCAAAAAGTGCATCTTGGGACTTCCTGTTTAGTATTACGTGTGGATGTGGAACAAAATTTTTGGTAAAGAAGTTAAATTGTTGGTAAGGAATCACTAAATATGTACATAACTTGTTGAAATACATTGGTATAAGTGTATTGCAGTAACAAAAAGTCAGTATATTAACAAGATGATGTATTTCTGAAACGGATCGTGCAAAGGACCTGTATGTGCAACGCGAGTGGACATTTTCTGCATGTAAGGGATGAGTTGCAAGATCGTCGTGTGTCCCAATATCCCAAGTGAGCTGAGATTGCTGCAGAATGTAAGTGTTTATAGAAAATGTGTATAACACTTTCATACTTTGTAAAGGAGCCTTGTATGATTGAGATCTTTGTATTGTGTTCTGAACAGTCAGAGGTGTTTGGTGTTTTGTATTTTATTTCATTTAATTTATTCTTGGTATTGTTCTGGTGCATCTTTTTATTTATCATTTAGTCTGTTACTTTGCCATGTTATCTGGTATGCTGTCAAAGCCCAGTACAAGTCTGTATAACCACTGTTTGACAAAAGTGGTGGTCAAAGGATATTTTGGTTAATTCAGTCTTCAGTGACAATAAAAAAAACTGCACATTAAGAACCCCAGTAATTGTGTCCTGTGCCGTTAATCATTTTCCAGGCTACATCCAATATCCAGTATCACGTGAATGTAAGAAAATGAAAATGTAAAAAGAAAAGTTAAATGTCTTCCCACAGCACCTTATTTATCCACACTCTCCTGCTTTAAATTCGAAGCAACATCTCTTGTAAGTGTTAATTCAGCCCTTGATGATCGACATGTGGGTGAAATCTGGCAAGCTACCTTTTAAACCTCGAGACAACAACCTGGTAGAGTTTTCATAAAATATTAGCATCAGCAAAGCTAGCTGGCTGTTATACATTTTATTGCATTCTGTTCATGTTCATCCATTCATCTAAATGTGCTTTAAGGAGAAAGGTAAAGGCTGTACAATGTTAGAAAGAGAAATCCACTGACCAGACAAACCCTGTGAAGAGTACGTTGTGCTACTTGTGAGGAAGAACTCCTTTTTAAGGGCTAAGCAGGTTCAGGGAGAGACAGCCATCTAGGTAACAGGAATAAAAAAAAAGAGGATAGGACCATATAGATAGACCACATGCTGATTACTCAATGATCCACCTCCTCAACCAATTTTACTTCTACAGTTTCATAACGTGACATAAAATGATTTGCTGTCTAGCTGCTAAACTATGCTAGCTGGCTGATGTATTGCTTTAAGAGTTGATCTTTTCTTAACGCTTAAAGCAGCACATCCAGATTTCAGTTCAGCAAAACATGACATCACTCCATTCACAGTAAATGAGAGGTAAGAGTGTGCAGTCACGGAAACCCGCACACAAACACCTCGACTCTTCGACTTTACTGTTTCTACCTAGAAGTCTAGAGGGGCACAGTGTACACCTTATTGTTCACTGTAATGCTCCTCTATCTACAGTAATGGTGAGCAGCAATGTGAAACAAAGAGAAAAGCAAGTAAGCAAAATGTGACCAACTTTTTAATTTGCTCCACAGGGTCTGAGAGGCAATTAGGAGAGACACTTGCTGATAAGACAAAATGACATTTTTGTGTGTGCGTCAGTGCAGATGGAGGATAGGATGGATGGACTGATGAGTCACAAACATTGAGAGATTAAATGTGTCTGAGTCAGCCATATTTACCTCGGTGGTGTAACGATCACCGAGATTAGGGTGCAAATGTCCTGGATTAATGTGAATCTAAATAACCGGTTCTCTTTAACAGTATTGTTTTGTCAAGGAAGCAAAGATCACTTTCAGCTGAGCCAGGCCCTTATCAGTGGTAGCTGTTCTCCTCTTGAATACAGTCAGTAACCTATTAGCCAAACAGAGGCTGTTTCCATATCTGCTCAAGCATGTAGGCAGTTTTGTTTAGCCGGCCAAATACAGAGTCGAGCGGCATCAGAACACCAGGGCAGAGGTTAAACCTGATGTGAAGAATGAGCACATTTCTGAGTAAATAAGTTGGCGCGCAAGGTGGTTATGAAACTGCTGAGAACATAACTTACATATTTTAATAGCTGCTAAACTGCATTTCATAGTAGAACCTATTAAAAAAAAAAACAAGCTAACAGTCTAAAACAGACTCCCCTGTGGGCTGGGGATAAATCGCTGCCCAGCTATGAGTGGGAAGTTTTGAAGCTGGTGGCTCTCTTTGTTCCAGCCCTCCTACTTTCTGATAATAAGCAGACCTAAAGAAAAAACTTCCTGCTTCTATATATACTTTGTTAAAGCAAACAGCAGTGTTTGTTGTGGCACTGGACATGAAGAATGGCAGGGATAATGCAGGGTCTTAGAGAGGCGCCACGCTACAAGGTTGGCTCAGAAATGCCTCAGATTAACACCCATGCAGACCCTAAAACATGTAAAAGAAAACAATCCACGTATTCCAGTCAAACAGTAATGAGTTAATTTAACCTTATAATATCCTTTAGTTGGTCTTAAAGCAGCATGTTACTCTCTTATGAAGTGGATTTATAAAAACACTCACATAATAATCTTTTAAAGCTGAAACCAATAAGAATAACACAGGGCAAGCAAAACAAAAAGCACGGCACAGGAGACAAATGAGTACCAAAATTAAACAGGAAACTATAATAAAATAATCACAAAATCTCTAATAATAAACCACAAAAGCCTGGGACCATGGCGTTAACCAAGTGACCTTTGGACTTCATTAAAGAGATATAGTTTGCTGTTATCGCTATGCTGAATCCTCTTCAGTGCAGAAAGAATAAAGTAAAGAGTGTCTAACAGGATGAAATGTGCACGCATGCGCTAAATGTACCTTTTTCTTTCAGTATTTGAGTTTTTAAAAAATATAAAATGGCCTGTTACAGTTAATTAGCCAAAGGGATGTGGGGCTGCAAACACAGCTGTTAGATTAGCTTATAAAAGATTAACACGGCTTACTTAGAACTAGGAAGGATGATGCCATTCTAAAAGGTAAGATATAAACTGATAGCGAGGCTGGTGGATGTATTTCACCAAGAAGAGTCCATGCAAGGCAAATGTCATTAAAATGAACTCAGTTCCACTAAGTATCCCTGAAACTGTGCGTTTCTCTCATGAATAGCGTCGTACTATTCCTACTGAACAACCAATGGGACGAGCAGGGATCCGACATATTTTTAAAACTTATCATGGAATCCTACGATTTCACTCGCGTTTCCGCTTCAAATGCCTCAAATGGCATCAGTAATCTCCTCCATCATCTCTGATTGTCGGCAATGTCAGCACAGGGAGAATCACTGCTGTCGAGTGTTTTTTAATTAGGTGTTCAATAAAGCTGAAATATTTTAAGTTGCGCAAATGTGAATTTACTTCTGCAAATCTTTACGTAGTGTTTGATGTGCCTCACTCTTGTGGTGCACACCGAAGCGGCATGCTAGAGTATACTGGAAGTAACAATTTTAGATGGTTTGAATAAAGGTCGGTCTCGGTGGAGCTGAACTGCTTGCTGTACAGGAACACGCTGTTTCCTTATCTGCAGTACAGATAGGAGGAAGTTTATGAAACGCTGTATGAGGTTAGTATTTCTTCATGTTCCATGATAAATATATCTGTAGTTTTTACCATTACAGCCTGTTCTCATCCCCAGGGTGTCGGTGCCATTTGGTGTTTGTGTCCCAGTGCACTGAGTTATGAAAAAAGTTTGCTGGTCACTCCTAACTTTTATCAATGAGCAGGGTTACCATTGTGAAGGGTCTGTTTTTAATCCAAACCATGATCTTGGTCGTACAAAGCGCAGTCTAAACATGCCAACAGGGGAGACCTTGTGCATAACGCTGCATGTGACATACAGTCACACATACGCATATACAATACACATAAATACCCTGAGAAACTGATAAAATTATGTTTCACAGACAGAGGGCAGCAGGCCAGTGCAAAATAAGGTGTATTACTCTTTATGCACAGAGGTCTGTGGGTTTTTCCAAGAACACTGATGCTATTTTTCAGAGAGCTAATGAGAGAGCAGGTGATGAGTTCGTACCTGATGATCTCTAATCTAATGTAACCTGTTGCAGAGCAGCATGAGTTACCATGGCGATATGTCCTGGTAAGAAGTAAATGCCTTTGTAACCCTGAAAGCACAGGACTAGACTGGAGGACTGTCCCAAATCTTGCTTCAGAATACACACCTGAGGGCTCCGGGAGTCCAGCCCACTGACGAGGGCTGGTCGTAATGTTTCGATTCACCATTGTGGGCAACAGCTGCAAAGAAATCAGACTTAAACTGCAGACTTGAGATTAGTTTAGGCACATGACCGCCACCAGAATGCACATGAACAAAACAAACGACCTGTCATTTGCAGAAAAATAAGTTTTGCGTCATCTTCGTCATCTTTTTTGTTGTTTTTTTTTCACTGTAAGAAACAAGAAATGAACCAAGGGATCCACATCTTTTTGACTTGTACTAAAACAAGCCAAATATTGAGCAGATCCATGTTTTCTTTGGTTATTAGGAAGACGTTGTCGGCCAAATACTTTAATATGCACGTCAATGGCACTGCAACAACTGATGAGAGATTTGGGGCAGACTCTGAAGTAGTCGGGACCCACACTTTTTTGACTAAAACCAGACTGACTCAGTATCTACACAGCTCCAGATAAATTACTTTATCTTATGTTTTGTTTTGTTCTGTGTCCAAACTGTTTGACCTGGATATGATGAAGAAAACCAGTTAAATGCTCAGCAGCTTCACCTTCTCTCCAAGTGTTAAAAATCCATTAAAATCCAAATTCTTATCACTTTAGTTCCAGTAGTTTTACCCCAAAGGCTTTACAATAATGACACCATTGTGTTACAGGAAAAAAAACATGAAATATTTGAGTTAGACGGAAGATATTTTTAAATCCAATTGACAATGAAAACTCAATAAATCACCCTCACTGCCGAATCCATGGAATCTCTCATATTTTTGTCCACTGCATGCTGATGTCCCCTGGCGGTGTGTCTGCACAGCTCTTATCATTCAGTCAGAGGTGTGTGTGTGTGTGTGAGATGGGGGCCCGTGTCACGGCGGGGAGGACATGTAACTCATTTCCAGATAATGGCAGGGTTCTGTCTTCCCTCGCCGCTGCAGCAGGCCCAATTCGCCAACTCATCAATCCACTTGCAGGCACACCACGCCCCCGCAGGCCTCTGCTCACTTATCACCCCAAAAACTACAACACCGCTCTCTAAATAACTGTTTCCCCTACACTAATCTGTTCCAATCCCCCACAATGTCTTTCATCCTCCGCATCAAGCCCCTTCCCTATCCTTTTTTTTTCTTTCCATGCATTTGCACAGAACCTCCCATGATAACAGTGTTGAGACAAAGGAGCGAATGTTTCACTCCCTCGTTTCATCTCCTAGACGTGGCATCATAGTTATTTTTGAGGTGTGTGGCAAACGTCTGCCGATGATGAATTCAGAAGCCCGTAGGTGGAGGACGGACGGAGCGAAGATGGCGTGCCAATTTGATCTCTATGGGTGGTCTGCCCTGTTTAAACTGACCTCAAGCTTAATGAGGAAAACTAACAAGCTTGTGGATTACACGGTGGTGGGGTGGGGAGGGGGAACTGGAGGGAAAAATGCAGATGCTTTGAAATGCTGCTCGAATCTTATAGCAGGTCTGCGGTTACTGTAAGACCGAACGGGGCTGCCACTTTGTGTTTGGGGGCAGCGCTGAGCAGACACCCTCCTTTGATTAAAGGTGTTTACACTGGCCATCGGATCCGCTGTGACAATAGGCCAGGGTCCGACTCTAACCTGAAGCCAAATATGCACTAATGAGGACCAGGCCCGGCTGGTCTCCCTCTCTCCAATAAATGTGACAATGTGAATCAGGCTCTCACTACCTGACTGAAAGAGCCTGTGCTTGTTGCCATCTTTCAAATGGCCAACAGGAGAAACGTTTGCAGGTGGGTGGGTGTAGGAAGTGACGGCACTCATTTAGTGCCACGTGTGTGCGTGTGGGGTTACCCTTCATTGTGCGTTCAAGGAGCAGGAAGTGAGGTCGAGAATTAACAAAATCTTATGTTACCTGACAGCTTCTGAAAATAATCCAAAATATCCAGAGTAAGGATTCATATCGATTTCTCCTGATATACTATCTCAACCAAACTAATCAAATCAGCCAAATCATTTTTTCACCTATTCACAAAACGCTTTACCTTTAAAGTTGTTTCTAACATACTCTCACCGACAGATGCTTTGAGGCCAGGTTGGGGTTCAGGCTCTTGCCTAAAAACACTTAGACATATAGACTAGGAGAGCCAGGGATCAAACAACTGGCCTCCACCCTATACATATAAGGTTAGAAAAATTTCAACAGAGTTTAATTTGAGGCTTTATATAAGGATGACCTGGGGTGCGTCGATCTTGCATGCATTCTCTGTGGTTTTTAGAACAGTGTACGAACTTAGTGTAGCAAAGCTTTATTGGTTCCTATACAACGCAGAGATGGATCCAACAGTTGTAATCCAATATCTGATGCAGGGCTTGCCGCAGGACAAATTATCTCTCTTGCACTGTTGCCTAATGCATTTTTAATAATATATTTGCCTCATCAGCAACTCACCTCTCAGGGCAAGGCTGTATACTGGGCAAAGGAAGAGGGGGGCAGACAAATAGCCTTTAAGAGGTCTTAGTGAGGAATGATGGCAGGGAAGACGTATGGCTTAGCAAAATTAGATCCATCCTTGGGAGGGAAAAAAAGCAAAACTTAGAGGAGAAAAGTGCAGAACTTTTGCATTAGTTCAAAGTAATGTA
>VUQR01002761.1:5381-32373 GCA_015108515.1 Hemichromis elongatus
GGTAAAAAACCAAAAAAAACCAAAAAAAAACAAAAAAAAAAAAAAAAAAAAAAAGAATCACACAGCGAGCAAATGCACCCTCTCAGGAGGGTGCATTTGCTCGCTGATAAAACAGCACTATTATTTTCTTTTTTTTCCCTGTTGACTGCTTCTATTAGCTTCATCATTAAATAACATAAATAAAACATAAATGCATTGCCCTTGTAAAAAATATCCTATCGTCGATATATTCATCCAATCACCCAACCCTACTGTCCGGGGAAGAAAGAAAGAAAACCCAGAGGAAAGTCCGCCTGGATTAAACAAGCTGACGTGTAAATACTGGAATCAAGGTGGGAAATTACCTCCAGATCATCCAAGCTTGTGCACATGTTTGGCTTTTTGCTGTCTAAATTATAGTAAATGTTAGATCTGCTAAAGTTCAGGAGTGATTAGAAAAGGAAGCATGTAAGCTCAGCAATGATGAAGCGTGGGAGCACTTCTACTGTTGGTTTTGTACCGCAAATATAAAAAAAAAAACTCTTTAAATCATCCAGAATATCACTGGCCTTAAAAATTATGTTTCTGCATGAATACAGTTTAAATCATCCAACCTTTAGTTGCTTCAAATTCCACTGTCACGTTTAAGCGGCATCGCAGAAAAGGACTAACACCTTCACGCTCACTGTTGTTATGTTGTACAGAGTTCAAATGGCATCGTTTTCACCTGACCGAACAAACTAAAGTTAAAGAGCCTGAATGCACAGCTCTGAGTGCGCCTGGTGTGAGTAAAGGGTATTGATGTCATTTGAGAGCTCTGAGAACCAGCGCACACTGGTCAGTATGATCCACTGACAGGGCTGTATGCAAAACATGCAAAAGATAAGCACAGAGAAAGGCACAGAAACAACAGCTCTGTGACATTAATGTGAACTACACGCCTGCATCGTATTGCGCTTTCACTCAGACTGACGATTTGCCCATTTTCCCCCCCTACTACTCTATAGATTCTAGTACTAAAGTGTCTTAGTATATTTAGTGGTGTGGAAACATTCTCAATGTCACATTATTCTTTCATAGCTCACCTTCGCAGCGCTCCCTGTAACTCACCCCAAAGTTCTCAGATCACCTAACCAGATAAGAAACACTTTGTCAGCAGCTCACCAAATCTGTGTCTGCTTGAACACATTCATTCAAATCAACTGTGGACTAAAAGGGAGACAGGAAATAGACTTTTCATTCATGCCTAGAATATAATCAATACATGCTTACTTATGCTTTCTTTCCTTTCTACTGTTACGGAAAGACTGCCAAATCATCACCGGCGCTGTCACCTGTTTTATGCGTGTGCTTCTAGATGTGCACAAGTACCAAAATGTCCATGTAGTTTGTCAAGCACTGCACATGTAGTGAAAAACAACACCAATAATATTTCGTCCATTATGCTCTTACATAGCGGATTAATTGCCTTGCACAAGGTTTCCATCATTATCCACTACAGCCTCATTTAGACCGCCCCAAAGGACAAAACACATTTAAAAACAAAGGCACGAAACACACACACACAAAAAACAAAAAACGCAGGCTTGAGTCAATGAAGGTCTACAGGTAGGCTGTGGACAAATCTTCAGGTAAAAACATATATAGTTTTTTTTTTAAGGAAAAGAAAAGATGCTGAGAAATGTTTCACTTCCAATGGAAAGAAACACAGAGGGTACTGAAGCCCTGAAAGACAATTCGGATCAAGTTGCAAACTCTGTTAGGTGCTATATATAGCTCACCAGGATATTGTAGATACACACACAGCATGAAACACCCGTGCACACATGAGTAGAGGCTAAGAACCAAAAAGAAAAGCTTTCGTATGAATTAACTGCTTTACTGTCACACCACATTCAACAGGCTGAACTTGCAGGACCATGTAATGCTCTAAGTTTTATACTTGAGGTCAAGCACATGTGCATACAGAAATACATATGATATATGCAGAGATGCAGAGAAAGAGAAAGAAACACAGGTGACGGGCAAAGAGTGTGTCTTCAAACAATTATGCAAACACTTAACAGCCCCATTAACGCAATTAGCTATAAAACAAGAATTGCCGTTGTGTTTTTACCATGGCACGCCTGTTCTAATATACCAATCTTGTTATAACACGCTTCTGTAGCCGTTGTGTAACTGAATCGCGGCGCAGTGAGCGTGCCTATTAAAGTAAAAAACATTTTAAAACAATGGTCATTTTCCTAATTTAAATTAACGCTGACTGGGATAACAGTAAAGTGACAGACAGTAATAGTTGAGCAGCGGGGATATTAGCGGCATGTCGGGCTCTACATGCCCCCGCTGAGCCTGTGTTTAAGTGACAGGTATCGTTACGCAGCCTGTCACCCACTGAACACGGTTTAGCTGTTTAGCACAAAAACCATTCAAATGCAGCTTTGGCTTAGAGATTAGCTAGCGGTCAAGCTAATATTGGTAATTTACACATCTGGATTAAAGTGTCCCCATCGGCACACGGGGACCGGTGAAACATAAAGTTGGGCAAGCACTGCATTCTTGTTAGGAGAATTTAAGGACACATGCCCCTGATGTGAACCCCAGTCAGCGCTCCTGAGTGGAGACTTGCTGCGCCAGCCAGGTCCACGGGCTAACTTAGCATGCTAATTCATGTCTTCGCTAGGCTACTTGCTCGTAAGCTGACGTTGCCGTAGCACACATCTGCAAGCGAACCAGTGCTAGCTAATGGGATTTGAACTTTGTTATTGGCTTGCTAGCGACCCGAAGACTTCCTAAAAGGAAGGGAAAGTTATGCGGCTCCTCGCGTTAAGAAGACAGCTCCGTAATATGTGCGAACAGCTAGCATGTCTCGGCAGTGACAGTGTTTTGAAATGCTGTGTACTCTACCCCATTTGGCTGCTGTCTGAGATCAGAAGAGGCCGATGTCAGGACTGACGGCCAATCGACATTCCCCGGAGTGGCCGCCGCCGCCGCCACCGCTTGCTCCGTCCGCCGTAACACTGCGCAAGATGGTCCCGATCCTGCTGTTTGATAGGAAAAGGAGCTGGTGCAGTTTGACGGCGATTCGGATGATGATTAATAACACGCCGTGTCTAGGTTGAAGTTTCGGTAGAAATCAGAGGACGCGTCACCTTGCAGCGGTTCATGACTCCCACTATTCAAGATGTAGAAGGGCAGGACGTTGCATTTCTCTTCGAGTCCATATCACTCCCAGCCGCTGACAATAATTAGTGTGGCCACACGGGCATCCGTATGTCACTGTGCTGATATGTCATGCTGGACTTCTGGACTTCTGTGCTGCCCGAGGGTGGATTGTTTCCCATTCTCTTCAGATTATCTGAATATTTATATTAATTCGCGGTGATACTGATGTAAGATCCCTGAAATAAAATTTTTATTTACAGATTCCAAGTGCACCAAGCGTTGAAATCCAGGATTCACTCTGATCAGTTGTGTTTTATTTCCATTTGATAAGACCTATGCCTTCTTGGAAATCACCATTTCCATCTCAGCTCCCACACCACTTTTCTAATGGACACCATCGTGCAGTAGAAAACTCTGATTTCAGCCACCCACAGTAGAAACGAGTTAGAAAGAGATGTTTAGTAACTGGATGCTTGGGAGAACCATTATAAAGTTGCTCGGAGTGAGGATCCAGTTGTTGCACTGTTAAACCCTTCATCTCGTTTTCAGTTGAATGCTCCCTCTAGTGGTTTGGGTAGCAGAAGTAGCCTTGGTAAAACTGCCTCAGGTGAACTTTGAGGCGTTTCTTCCTGAAAGCGTTGCTAAACTGAGATTGAACTTTCATCAAGAAAATAGCGGGTTATATCCAGCAGCAGCAAAGACATCCACAATTTCCCCGTGATGGTTACTACCAAGCCTCACCCGAACTAAGTGCCACAATCAAGAGACATTGTTCAGGAGCAGAGCACATCACGCAATTTCCTTGTCCAGATTTACTGCATTCACTGAAACTGCACCATCGACTGTTGCCTCTTTTTTTTTTTCTTTAAGCAACAAGCAATGCAAGAATAGATACTGTAAGAAATCCTACCTTGGTTTTAAAAGACAACTAATTGAATATTAAGAAAGGGCGCGCAAAAAATCCCAAAGGAAGGACTAACCAAGACTAAGTGGACTAAAACAGCTTGGCAGTAGACTGGAATCAGAATGGAGATAAAGAAAATAATCACAAATTTAAAAAATAAAATTTAAAAATGACCTGTTGTGACTCCTACACTGGCAGACCCAGAGTGAGAGGTGGCACACTGGTGCACTAGAGACCCACCATCTTCTGCTTGACCTTCTCTTTCCAGACAAGACAGAAAGATCTGGCATTAACCGGAAGAAGTGCCGTCACACCTGTTGTCAGAACTGAGAAATCAAATAGCTAAAGGTTTTTGATTATGCCACTTGGCGAATTCTACAATTTTTTTTTCAATCTAATAAAATTAAAAAGTAGATTTGTAATGAAATCGAGTAAATTTAGAGTAATTTGATAGTGGCATCATTCTTTCCTTCTTATTCTCTATGAGTCAAACAAGTGTAATTTATTAATCGGGGAAAAAAGAAAAACCTCTTCTGCACTCCAGGCATCACCTGCCCAAAGATGTTTAACAGCCTTCAGGCAGAGGATGCTGCGTTTGTATATTATGATGAAAATGTAAAAAAGATGCTCTGAATTCATCCCCCTCCCCCCCCACGAGACATGTTTTATCTGAGTCCATTATTCTCTGCTTGTATATGGCAAGCAGAGGAATGAGCTCAATTAGGTGAGCAAGCGAGAGGAGAGGAGGAATTTGGGTGCTGGTATTTAGAGAGAAAGAAAAAAAAACATTGGAGGAAGGTCAAGAGAACATAAGAAAGGAGCAGTTGGAAATGAGAGAGAGAGAGGAGAGAGACTGAGGGAGTAAGACAGAGAGGATGAAAAAGTGAAACTATGTTGTCATGGAAACTGGCATGGATCTGAAGAGCAAAACAAGAATGTAAATTGGTTTACCCTTAGGGAATGTGATGGCGCTACAGAGAAAAATAAGCAGGGAGATGTATTTAAGGCATAGCATAGCATTATAATACAAATAAAGGATCTTGAAACAAAAATAACAGTGATAATGATGACAAAACTGAGGATCTTTGCATCTAGAGGCTTAAAGCATCCAGTAGTCGAGAAGATCCCTCTGCATTTCTTTAGGCTGAGCAGTTACTTAATAATGATTAATTAAAAATGGCATCAGTTTGGGAAGTGCAGAGGTCAATCTGAGTGGGTGAATTACTAATATGGGTAAATAACTAGTGGCTCGACTGCTGCTTCACGCCAGGAACGTTGCTTTACTTTAATAGGTTGACATTTATGACGGTGATGATGCATGTTATCCTTTTAACGCTTATCATCCGAGATCATTACAGATGACAGGTCTCGAGCCTAAAGGTCTAGATGCGAAACGCAAATGAGCAGCTGCTAGAAAGCGCTGCAGTTTGGGTTTTTTTTTCATTATTATTATTTGAGACCTAAAAAGCCAAAGTTTTCTGTGCAATATCTTTTTCCCCCTTCACACATACAGCATATCTTTTTATACGCTGCCAAAGCCATTACCAGCACTTTGCTCGCCAGCATTATTTCACTCAAGTGCTGAAATGCCGTCATTAGATTTGATTTTAAACTCAGCTAGAGAGGATCGAAATGTTGCCAAGAAACTAATGGTTTCTGTGGTGACAAAACGCTACCCCTGCCATTGTGTGTAGCGATGTAAGGAGTCATGTCCCTCACCTACAGTCTCTGCCGATGCTTTCAGAGGTAAAACAGAGCACATCTGAGAACACCAGGTATTCAACAGAAAGATTTTCTATTTGATTTGTGGGCTCTTAAGCGAAAATATCATACAGCTTGTCTTCTGTATCAAATTCACATAAAGAGAACTATGTAAAAATGTTTTTACACAAATGTATGTTGAAATGTATACCCTCAACTTAATAAATTATGCTGTTTCCTGTATTATGCATGCATAAGTCATCACTCTTAATATTGGTATAAGACAAACATTCCAGAAAAAAAAAAACCCTTCTCAAAACAAATGTATCAAAAATATAGCTGAGAGTGAAACTGTGGTGCTGTGGTTAGTGCTGAGAAATCACAGTGAAAGGTTTGGGGTCTGCATGGATTTCTTCCCGGTGTTCCTATTTCCTCCAAGAGCCCAAAGACATGCATGATAGGTCAAACAATGATTGCAAATTAACCCCTATTAGTGTATCAGAGGGTAAGGGGTAACCAAGCCACAAGGGGACCACAAGCCAGTGTACTCCTAGTTCCAGTCCTAAGCCTGGACAAATGAGGGAACGATTGTGTCAGGAGGGTTGTGTAGCACAAAATTTTGGATGGATGGAAGGATGCATGGATGAAAATACTGCAGCTGTTTTGGCATATGCCTCTTGCCGTACATTGACCTTGATTCTAAATATTTCTAACGGATAAGGTTCTATTTGAAAATGCAGTGAAGCCCATGGCTAAGTTTTTGCATCAGTGGCTGACACTGGGAAACAGCTTGAATAATAGTCAGCAGCCATACACAGATTTGTTTTTGTGTTCACTCACTCTAACAGCCTGACAGTGGTGTGTGTGTATTTTGGCTGGAGTGTAAATGTAATTGGGGCTGTAAGTGGTTGCCATGGCGGCTGGCGCAGCAACTGATGCACAGCACTGGTATCTCAAACAGGTGGATTCCCAGATGGGCAAAGTCATCAACAATCATGTTTTCATCTCTCTTTTACTTTAAATTTATATTTACGTGTTCAAAATAAATAAACTCTATACTATTAAAATATATATTTATATATATCCTGCAGTTCTTTGGTGGAGGGCAGCCAGAAGGCACAGAAGTGACAGAAAAAGGAGAAAAGATATATATAGAAAGCTAAATCAAGCAGTGATAGGTCCTAGGTTGGAAACTGGGACGTGTTGAGCTTTCTGTTTTGGAAATGTGAATTCTCTGGGGATCTAATGTATATAATTGACTCCCTTGTGAGTGCAAGGGATTGTGGTTTATTACCAGGGGGAAACGGGCATTTGGGTTTTTGTCAAAGACCTCCAATCTACAAAGTCTTGTTTGTATTATGATCAAGGTTGTTGGTACACCTAAATACTCATGTGGCCACTTTTCTGCAGCTTTTGGATTAAGCCCAGGAAGGACCAAGGTGATGTTTAGCAAGAATGTTTTTTTTTTTTTTTTTACCTTAGGCATAACGCCAGACTGACAAATGTCTCCTTCTTGGCACTAGATTGGATAAGGTGGTTTTAAACAAACACAGGTACTATAAATGAGAAAGTATAAGCAACACTAAATTGCAAATACATAACATTTTGGTAATTTGATATCTTATTCTCAATAAAAGACAAGACTTTCTAATTCACACCTAGATTGTTTAGAGTCACCTAAAAAACTGAGGGAGAATATGTCCCTGAAGGGGGTTCTTCACCTCAATGAACCACTTAAGAGTACTGAGCCCCGCACTGGTATATACCCATGATGCTTTGGATATAGGCTGTTATATCCGGTGAGCTGGAAATCCTCATTGCCAATAGTGCCAAAATTGAAAAAAGGTGCAGTGATTTAGTGAAACCTGCAAACATAAATGGAAATAAAGCACATACGATAAATACAGCGGTTCTAACATGCTTGGAAGTTAACATATGGTTTGACTTTATTCATCAACTGAACTCTCTCTCTTTTTACAAGCTTTCTTCTCATTTCTTTCATCAGTCTTCGGATATTGTTCCCCAGGCTTCTTGAAGGACATTCCGAAGCTCTTCCTTGGATGTTCTGTTCTCTGTCAAGATGATCCCACACTGCTTCAGTAATGTTGAGGTCTGGGCTCTGGGGAGGCCAATCCATGACTAAATGTGTGTGTTTCTATCCAGATATGCTTTTACTGCACTGCCAGTGTGCTTGTCATTGTTAAAAATGTAAGTGCTGTCAACTATATGCTTTCCAGATGTTATCAGATAATGAATTAAAATTGAATAGTAATTTTCTGCATCATTTCAAGTTTTGACAAGATCACCAACACCACTGGCTGAAATGCAGCCCCAAGCTATTATAAAGGCTCCAGCTTGTTTTACAGGTAGCTGTAGATATTCAGTGTTGTATCCTTCTCCTGATGTTCTCTGAACATACTGACGAATATTTGCACTAAAAATTTAAAAGTTGCTTCCATACCCTCTTCTGTCTTTATGACCCTTTGCCACTGATTTTCAGTACAGTTCTTCTGTAATTTGTCTTACCTCAGGCTTTTCTCCCTGTTTCCTTTCCTTAAGAATGGTTGACATTCACCCTTGTACTGAAATAGTTTCTAATGAGGCGTTAATGAACAGTAAATGAATCAGCTGAAGTGCTGGATGGTCCTCTCAGGACCCGTGTCAGATCTTTTCTCCCCCCTTAGTTCTTAACTTTCATATCCTGTTCATGTGCTGTAAATAGTTTTTATGTCTGCCACCTCTATTCTCTTTCTTTTTTTCTTGCCAATATATGTCAATTTTTTGAGCTAAAAATCACCTTGTTGGTTAAAAAAATACTATTTTTTGCCTGGCATTTCTCATGGCTTCAGCTAAAGAAATGGGGGGGAAATATGTGTTTTTGCAACAAGCTGCTAATAACAAAATTTTGCATATTGTAAAAATAGGCCCCTTTTCACACTGGTGGCCAGAGCGATGCTTCACTGCTCACTTTTCAACATGAAACTAGACAAAATTTGCAGACCAACTTTCACTGTGGGGGGGAAAAAGAGCCAACAGTAGATGGCAGTAAAGTTACTCTGATGAATTTTAATCACCGTTTCATTCACCGTTCTCTTCCAGCAGTGACACCATTCAGCCTACACAAGTATTGTTTGATTCATTGAAAAGAAAAAGTAAAGAAGAAAGAAAAAATAAGAACAAGTTAGGTTCCAGACTTTTTAAAAGGCTATTTAAATGTGTATATTTTTGTTTTTTTACTGCGTGTGGAATTACATCTGTAATGTAAAGTGCACAAAATGATCTGATCTTGAGTTAGAGCACTATTTATATGATTTTAAGCCTTCATTCATAAACATTAATTACTTTTTGAATTAATTATGAATACTCTATGTAGAATAGATGGAATTAAACGTATAAAAGAAATAAATACTTGTTATTCAAACTTGGAATACATTTATAGAAGGATCCGTTCTTTCAGTGCGATGGGACAGGAAAAAAATATTGCAGGAATAATTAAATCCATTATATTTATTAATTCAAAATAATCTGACTGAATATTGCACTCGGAAGAGACCTATAAATCCGTCACTGTACAATAATGTGGAAAAATAGACTGTAGTTGCAATTGAGTGTATTTACATTTGTGAGGGCATTGGGAGACAAAGAGCAGGCTGTGCCTATGAAGTTTAATGGGGCCACATGAGGTGAGGCCCTTCACTCTATGTGAATTGAAGCTTGACCCTAAAAAGGGTTATGGGGACTGGACGTGTCGCCGTGACCTTCTGTAAAGCTGTGAACGCCTGGTCCTGTCTGCTCAGGCCTTAAAGAATCATGGCATGTGTATATGTACACATGGCAGCGTGTTCCTTTGAAACAGTGAGAGCTCAAACCGGTCTGGATCCTATTAAATCCTTTTGTCTTTCTCCCATTCTCCCCTCCTGGTTGGCCTGTTTTTACTTTGTGCTATTGATATTCATTCCATTACAACCCTCCTCCCATTCTCTGTGTTAAACATCCCACAATGCATTTCTCTGAGACTGCTGGGCAGATGTGTTTGTGGTGCTGAATTTTGGATACGGACATGTAAGAGAAATCTGGACAGTGAACATAAAGTTGGAAAATAATGCTTAAAATTGAATAATTTGTTGTATGTTTGAGTTTGATCCACAGTATGAAGCTACACAGGGCCGTGAAAGAGACAAGTTTATTCTATTGATCCTTGAAGAAATCTTTGCCCCAGCCCACATGACAGAGCAGCTGGTCGAGAGCGGCCTCATCTGGAACTGCCAGTCGCTTGTTAAATGCAGTGTGCGAGTGGGGCGGGAATGTGGCAGCATGCGGTCTCAGCCAATCCATAACCAGGCACAGGGAACTGTGCGCACAAGCTGCGGGTCACACAGCAGTTTTTTTTAAGCGTGTGTGTTTGCATGTGGGTGTATGTGGGTTACATGCCTATGCTGGGCCCAGCCATGATATAGAATCTGTGCTCCCTCGTCTTTCCCTGAATCCTGTCTATGTAATTGATCCCAGACTGGACATTTGAGTTGCCAGCAGCAATTCATATCATTTTTATCTTTAAGACAAGCGCTCTACTGCTTCCAGATGGGGAAGGCACTCCAGGGTTCAAGTTTGTTTTTGAAAAAAAATCAAAAACTGTAATGCTTTAATGTCTTTACCGTACAAAAAGCATGCAGTAAGTGGAGAAACCTACATAAGCAAGATACAACTTTTAGCAGATTTGCATCGCTCTCTTAAAACAAAAAAAGCTGCACTGTGGATTTTTTTTTTAACCTTTGTTGATGTTTGTTTACGTTGCCAATCTGTGCATGAATGAAAGCTTTGTGCACTGGTGACACTCTCTGTGGTTTAAAGCTGTGGAAAAAACAGCTTGTGGAAAAACAGAGCGTGGCTTCGTATGAGACATTTGCTCTGATTTCCTTCTGTTCTTCTAGGACACATTTGACAAACAAACAAGTTGTGGTTATGTCTGAAAGCTCTTGGTCTGTCCTTTAGTGTGGATGTCAAACGTGAACACCTCATACTTAAAATTACTGATCCAAATAATGAGAGAATGACAGGGTTAAAAGTTCAGACAAAGATCGCGTGGCTAGTACCCATCTAAAAACCTTTAGCCACTGCTTCCATATAAATGGCAGGCACACTAAAAAAATGAGCAAATATCCATTTATGAAGTTTGTAATCAGTGTCGTTGTGTGCTGAGCTGTGCTTGTGGGGTGATTGGCACAAATACCTCACGGCGAGAAGGTTTTAGGTTTGAGTCATTTGGTAGGACTGTGTGCGTTTGAATGTTATCACCATGTTTGTGTGGGTGCTTTTCTGCATTATGGCTTCCTCCAGTAGTTCAAAGACATGCGTGGGTTTAGGCTAACTGGGGATCCTGAACAGGATGTAGGTGGAAATGCTTGTCTGTCTCTCTGTGTCAGACCTGTAACAGAGTGGTGACCTATACAGACTGTACCCGGGCTCTTTCACTGTGGCAAAAAATGAGCAGCAGATCAGTAAAACAAAACAACAACAACAACAAAACAAACTCATTGATTGTTTTTATAATTGCATTTCACTAGATTTAAAAATGTAAAAAAAAAAAAAAAACCCCAACAACTTCTTTATGTTGACATGTTAAGACATATTTGTTTTAAGTGACTCATAAAAAGGGGTGAAGATGGTCTGTTGGTCTGCACAACACTTTGTTCCTGATATAAAATATATAAAATGGAGGGATTGAGATCAAATGTATAGATTTTCATCATCACCAGAAGATTAACTCACTACACCACCCCTTTCTGTCAAATCTGAGCATAGCCTGATATTTCCTATAGAACCAAGATCTGTTTTTTTTTTGTTGTTTTTTTTTACAATCTCATCAGCTTCCGGAGTTGTTAGATATAAATTAAACTGTGTATTTGGATGCAGCTGCCTTTGCATTTGATGTTAGAGAATATAGAAACTTTTAATGACATGAAATTATAGATATTTGTAATGTCATGTAAATCCTATACTATATACATCTATAAGTAGAAGAAACTACTTCAGTGTGAATACTAATGGACCTCATATGGGAACCTGACCAACACAGAGAAACTATCAGGCTTCCTTTCCAGCTGTGAGTTCTGCCAGTCTTGAATAAGCTCGCATGGTGCCAACCACCATCATGCACGTTCACACCCCTATTTGCCCAAATTAGTGGTGTGCTTGTAAATTACACAGGGTATATTTTTGCTGAAAAACCATAGAGTTAAACAACTTTTGACAACTTCATTACCCCACTGCAAACAAAACCGTAATTTCACTGTTATGTTCAAAGCAGTTCTAAGTTAATTTTTGGCTCAGTGGACACATTAACATGCCATATTGCTGTTTCACATTCTGCTGAACGAAACTGATAATTTACTGTTGTACATCTGGTGAAAAATTGGATAATGATACAAAGTGATCCCCAAATGCTGCAGTATAATCAGTTTGAACAAGGGAATAACCGTGATGTATGTCATCTGTCTCTGAGGAAAAGGGAAGTTCTGCCCAAAGCCACGGAACATCTCGTTGCATCTTATAATTACTGCAAATTATTTTGGAAAGCACGCTATAGTTTGCGGTTTTTGAACCGTGTTCTTACCAACTTTCAGATTGATTCAGCTCCTTTATAAACAGTGAAAATGTCCAACTGGTTTATATTTTTATTTAACCCATCACTGGGTAAAATATATGTGATAGTCTTTTTTAATAGTGTCATATTCCTGTGGCAGATAGTGAAGCCTTTAACATTATTGGTGGAGATGCGATACGTATCCTCTGCAGTATGAAACTATTTCAGCATCTTAAAAAATACGCTGTACTATAAGATGCTATGTGCTGGATTATGTTTTGTACGCAGAGACCAGTGGTTCTCTGGTATTGTTAATTCAGAGGTTTCACGCTCCTACTGAGCTTTCTATGATAAGGCAAATAAGCAATTTTTTAAAAATGTCACAATCTTCCCCCAAATATCATTATTTTTTGGTATCTAAAGTCATTTGAGTTTACTAATAATCATTATTCGTAGTCATGCCAGCTCACAAATAAGTTAAATAAAGAAAATAAACAAAGTGGAAAGTAATCATTTCAATCACTAAGTCATTTGAGAGTTTAGCATCTTGGAAAAATTACTTTGTTTATCTTATTGTTGTCATTTGGCTTCCCAAATGTCCTAAATTTAAGCTCTGGCAGGTTATTCTTAAAGGTTGTATTTAAAAATATTAGTAACATATTACATCATCCATGATTAAATCAGTTTTTTCTTTATTTTACAATAAATCCATTTAATATTTTGTGTGGCAGCATTAAAACTGAACTTGCTGCTTCACTGCTGCCTCCAGTATAACCCTATAGGCATTACAAAATAAAGCAGCTTTGTCAAACCACAAAAAATGAGTACTCACTGAACAGAGCACTGTGTCAGCCTCACTCATCTCATCTATGAGGACATTCAAACTAAATTAATTAAACCAAAACATTTTTAAAACCCTATAGATGTAGATTATTACATGTTTCTTCTATTGTATGGCCTCAGCTGCCATTGGAGACTCTGGGAAACAAAGAGGCCTATGGCAGACCACCTGCTCAGAGAGGATTGTGGGTTTGAGCTACTGTACAATAAACAGCTGAACCAGGAGCAGTGTGAGTGTCCCGTGGGGAGAAAGGCAAGAGAAGGGGTGGTGGAGGCAAGCTGGTCTGGATGAGGAGGTCTTGTGGAAATGGTTGCTGAGGTCACGGATGAATGTGGCATATTTGCTCCTTGTATCCTGATGGACAGTGGTCAAGTCTTTGCTCAGTACATAAATACTCCACGCTACATTAGCCACCAAAGCCTTTCCACATGTTGTTTGCAGAAGGCCTCTATGGTCCTTAAACCCCAATCGCCATCTGGCTCTTTCCAGGTCAACTGGTCGAGGACTTTGCACACGTTCCCTGACACGGACCAAAGACACGGATCTCTGCAGTTCTGCGATTTTCATACTCAACTTAGCACATTTCAAGCACCACTCAGCCGGGCACACTGTAAAAAATGGCCTTAGCCAGACAGTTTTTAGCATTTGGCTGAGTCTGGTTCGTTCTGTCAGTTGAATGAAACTACTTCTGTTCGATCCAGAGTTGGTTCTCCCGTTACAGGACTCAGTGTGTGTAAACATTTTGAAACGAGGCAGAATAAGCAGATCTTTCCACTAGTCTCAAGAGAACAATACTTGTTTCAAGTAAATCGTTTACACAAGTTATGTTGTTTTGCAATCTTAATAGTTCAGTCTGCTTGAAGGCCACCCAAATAACATTTGTTTAAAAGCATTAATCCCAGGCTACCACATCCACGGATGACAGCTGATCCGAATGCCAGCCCACATTTAGCGAATCATATTTGTAAATCTCCTTTAGAGGACACTCTTTGAGTTGTTTTAGCCGGCCTGCAGTTTCTGCTACCTCGTCAACCTCTACATTTAGGAGCACCCCTCAGTGTCATATCTGTTATCATCGACGCTTGCTCTGTTCTATAGTTATGAGGCATTACTGCTAGTCTTACAAAGTTACTGGCACACATTAACAAAATGGCCAAATGTGGCTCTAGCACGAGGTAGAGTATCTAGTTGACATCATCATTTTTGGAATTGTGTATGTGCAAACATAGAAGTGTACAGTGAGTAACGCTTGACAACATAATCCCAAAAATGAGAAAAAGGATTATGCATTATGCCTGAGTGTCGTGCATTAGTTTGTAGCTTCGAACTGTTGGAAGTCATTTCCAGACTACATGTAGCCAGCGTCTTCTGCTCCAGCAAGGGTTAGGCCAGGGGTCCCCAATCCCAGTCCTCGAGGGCCGGTGTCCCTGCAGGTTTTAGGTGTGTCCTTGATCCATCACAGCTGATTTAAATGGATAAATTACCTTCTCAATATGTCTTGAAGTTTTCCAGAGGCCTGGTAATGAACTAATGATGTGATTCAGGTGTGTTGACCCAGGGTGAGATCTAAAACCTGCAGGGACACTGGCCCTCGAGGACCTGGTGATTGGGGACCCCTGGGTTAGGCTATCCAGGAATGCTTCGGGAAGATCCACAAGAAAATACAGGCCTTAAGATAAAAGTTACTAATAATTTTCTTTTGACTATGTTAGTCTTGAATGAAGTCAGACTTTGTATCTTTGTTTGCAAGGGTTAACATTTGTGTTATTTTAATCTGTCTAACAATGTCTCGCCATGACATCAGTCTTTGCATGCATCAAAAATAAAAAGAAGTTTCTGAGTTACTCATTCATTTATCTATCCACCCAGTAGTTATGGAACTGATTAAAAGATGAATCATTTCAGACATGCAAAATATCTCACTTGGTTCAAAGTCAAATGTACTCACGCACCTCTGGGCCTCGTGATTTTATTTTGTGCAGCTTTAAAAAGCTGGTTAAACATTTACATGCAGTTCTTTTTGTAAAAGTGTTTGGAAGATTATTTACTTGGGTCAAATAGAGCTACAGACTGGTAACTTAACATAAAGCCACATTGTTGTCAGCAGGCAAAATGTATTAGCGAGCAAGTGAGATTCAATACTTTATGCATCCCACAAGGAAAGAATGTAGACATCCTCATTCACTTGAATCTGTAATCAAAACAAGACAATTTCTCTTCAGTTTCAACTGTTCTGCTCCAGGATTCAAAACAAACTTCTCTAATGGTGACAAATAACACTGGGGTCTAGAAATAGCCTCTTACTAAGACTTCAAAACAGCGTAAGAGTAAACGCAAGCTACTAAAGACACGTTGCCAAGACTTACTAGGACACTTATTTTGTTTGTTTGTTTTTGTGTGCAGCCCTCAATTATATGTTGGCTCCCTAAATTTGCACTTCAAGACTCAGTGATTAACTAATCAGCTGGAAATAGCTGTACTCAGAGAGGTATCAATGTTCTCATTGACCTCTCAGCAAGAAAGCAATTAAGCTTTTTTTTAAACTACAGTGAACAACTGTTTTATGGATGCTGTCTTTTCTCTACCTTGTACTCACTTTGACTGACTCGTCAAACTGATCATTTCAGTATTCTTACATATTTGGATCTAGAGTTAGTGATCTGTTTTGCTACTTACCCAGCCTAACTTGGATAGCAGCAAGGAAACAAATGGATAACTGCAGGAGTGCAGATTTAAGATGACATTTTGTGTTTGTGCACTCTTGGGGCTCAGTTGTGGAGAGGACCCTTCCTGCTGCCCTTGTTCCAAGGCCAGTCAGCTGCGCTGTGCTCTGCTCAGTAATTCAGGTGAAGGCCCAACAGGGAGCCCTCTGCAGAGGAATGGTGAAGTCCAAGACTAGACAAATGAGAAGCCAGCCAGGAGGGAAATAGAGGTCACGAGGGATGGACTTCTGTGTTTTACGAGCGCAAACCTCTGCAAAACTTGGCTTACCTCGGCACTCTGCTTGCCTGGCAGATAGATGATGATAGAGAAGACATATATGGTAGGGTGGCTAATATATGTTAGCCTGTCTACTAGAGTAATACAACAGTCTTGCTCCACCTCCTCAATGTGTGGTCCATGACCCAACCGTCAAGAGAAGAAAAAGCGCGGAGGAGGAAACCTGCCAGCTGCAGCCAGCATGAGACTCAAGTCTAAGGACAATCAGGAACAGAAGACACTTACACTTAGAAAAAGGAGGAAGTTCCCATTTCTTAAAAGTGTATAACATTCTGAAAAAATAAACACCGAGGTTGCACAGCACTTTTGTGTTTTATCAAATGGAAAAATGAAGGAATCATTAAATAAGTGAAAGCACACACTCCTTACTGTAAGCCAGGCCAGACCTTTTTTCTCATCCAGCGACTGAATCGTCTTCTGTTTAGCTTTAGTAACACATTCCAATACAGGTGGTCCTCTACAATGAGTTATCTTTGATTTCAACAATGCCAGTGGTAATGACTGATCTAATCATAGGGCACGCTCAAGGAACCCACCTGTTTTGCTAGCTCTGCTGTCTCATAAAGTGCATTATTGCCAAGAGCTCACAGTCTGGGAGGGTGGGACATGTTGGGGTGGCAGTAAAGTGTTACACAGACCCGTCTATAGTCCCAGTTATCTGAGACTGATTTTCTTCTCTCAACTTCTGCCAAGAAGTAAAAAAAAAGAAAAAAAAAGTTGCAAGAGCTCGGCCTGGCCGGATCCGCTCAACGGGGCACTGCACCTGAAAGCTTTTACAGCGCTAAGAGGGTCCAGATAAGAAGCCTTCCCCACCAAGGCCGCCACCCCCCCCACCAAAACAACCACCTTCCAAAAAACATTTTGTTTTTTAAATGACTCACATTTTCCAGTCGCCTGGTCTTTTTCTTATCCATTTTTTAAAAAATTTGCAAGCAGCCAGGCAGCAAATCAGGCAAGCAGCCAGCAGATGTGGCAGCTCCTCGTGTGCAGGGCTGCAGCGCTTCGAAAGGATGTGCTTCACCAGTAAAGAATTTGGTCAGCTCTTTCGCCAGCGGAACAGGACTTGCTAGTCTCATTAACGACAACTCACACTTCTTCTCTCTTTTGTCATAACTTGGACACGCAGCTCACAGCAGCTGCAGGGCAGTGGTGTGACCGGAGCCGCACTGGCATGGGCCGAGACCGTTGGCGTGCCAAATACGTTTATTTCTTATCTGACGTCTATGTTATGAGGATCAGATACACCATAAATCACCCCTCCAATTTATAGAAGTTTGACTTACTAAGTTGTTCCCAGAGCGTTCAGCCCTATCACCCTTTCCTCTTCGGTGACTGGAAATATTTCTATCCTGTGATTTTGGCCCAGTTAGAAGAGGTAATTTAATATATTAATATTTAAATAAAAGTGTTACATAAGTAAAAAAATATGCTAACACTTCCTTATAAAAGGTAGCTCCACGTAAAAAGGTTTCCAAGACAGTTAACTCATTGCAAACCCTTGTGATGTAGTTATCTAAAAAAAACAACAACTGTATGTATCAAAAAAAGATACACTGGGCATTAAGGAGTTAAAGTCCTCGCAAAACGCGTTTGTTTTATATCTGTTTGTTTTCCAGACACTTTCTAAATTTAGTCCCCCTCTAAAAAAGAGTTAAAGATGAAGCCCTTAGTAATTAGAGCTTTCTCCGCAGCCTAGTCTGGAGCTGTGCACAGTTAGAGCAGTTTTATGGAGTGCAGCTTCAGCCTCTACTGCTGCAGCTTGCAGGCCCAAACATTAGCCAGATGCTCTGAGAAACACAGTTTGCTTTTACTGGAAGCTGCTGGGTGGCTCCGCTAATGTTATTCACGTTTGTCTCCTCCTAAATCTAGTCCAAACACAGACTATGTTTGCAACAACGAAGATAACTGAGTGAGCGTCCTATTTGAACAAGCAGTTTAAGGATTTTTGGACTAATATCCATACACGAATATTGCAGATACATGGATTTTTAAGGGTCTGCTGCTTCCATGAGTCAAAGACTGAATGACACAATGCTTTTTACAAAGTCATGAGGAAGATGGCGTGCATGAGTAGGGATTTATTCAGGTTGCGTGCGTCTCATAGGGTAAATAATAACTCGTTGTGATGGGAGCTAGCGATTTTCTGACCTTGCTAGACCCTCGTTTCTATTTCACGCTGGAAGTGATGGAATTTCTAAAAAGGCTATCTGCACCGGTTTATTCAATAATATATGAAGAGATGGCATCACCGTGACACCCTACACCTTTTACTCTCAGGTCCAGCCATTAGCCCAGTCATGAGTGGAGAGCTGGAGAGAGAGGCAAAATGGAGCGACACTGTGGAGGTGGAAGCATTGATGAATAATTTAAAGGGAATCCAGTGTAGTTTGAAAGAAATCTCCCTGTCAGTCCCCCTGCCTCGCTCAGTCACCCTCAGCGTGTACAGCGGTGGAGAGTGGACACACTATCAGCACTGTGACAGGCTTTAAATAGCCACCTGGCTTGAGATTTTCAGATGAAACTTTGTGGCACCGCAGAGAGACTGAGGATGATTCCTTATCTCTGCATTCTCCTCTGCTGGATGGCTCTTCCGCTACACGGTAAAGGCTTGTTGTACTTAAAGCTTAAAATGTTCACTGGGGGCGAGTTGAGGCAAGAAGAATTTCTCTTTATCACACACCGGTATCATTATTTCTTCAAATTGCTAAGCACAGGCGGAGATATCATAACATTTGATCTATCAAGTAGGCCAGAGGCGATAAACTCTAAGTGTTTAATTATGTGTTGTTTATGCTGACACGATTCCTTTGCAACAAACTGTGAGGTCTTGAAAAAGTTTTCCAAGGACATCTATTAATGCATAAATCTGTCAATAATGTTGCTTTGGTCTACTCCAGAAGACAAAACAAGAGTCTTTCTTTGCACACAGTCATAGGCGGGTAACTGACTCTGCCTGTCTTGTGTTACAGGCCTGGAGATATTTGACCCCGAGGAGGTGGAATACATCCGTTCCCACACCAATGCAACAGTGGGAGGCTCGGTTACCTTGGACTGTGGCTCCATTATGCCGACCATCTTCATCTGGGGCTTCACCAAACCAGGAAGTGATAATAATATAGCTTTGGCTTATAACTACGGACAAGGCCCGAAGGTTCAGTCTCAGTCCAGCAACTTGGGTCGCATGCTCGTGCCCGCGAACACCTCGGCTTTAGTCATAGAGGAGCTTCAGGGTGAAGCGGCCGGGACGTACACCTGCCAGGCTCTGTACGATACAGACGAAGGTGCCAGGATAACGTTTTACTTCACTCGACTGGATGTAGAGGACAGCTGATTTTGATTTTGGTTTACAAGTCAGCTAATGTCACTGTGTAGGTCTTCACAAATATCAGCTCTAAAGAAGCGTTCATTTCTCTCAATAAGATCCCTGTTACCTATCAAGCTGTCCTGCTTGTCGTTACTGCGCATGCGCGCAACTCAAAACGGCCGTGTTTTCGGTGTTAATAGTGCACGCCTACTATTTGATCCTACCCCGATTTCGTGTGTGCAAAAAAGGGTTAGTATAATATGTTTTATAATACAAAATAAATAAAAGCAGGAAGTATGTTTAGATAGTGTGAATTGGCCATCAGAACGTCCTACCTATAGATATGTACGATGGAGGCATAAGGTGGCATATTCTGGTAAGGTAGCACGGATTGATAGACATGACTATAAATTTATGCTGCGGTAGGATGTTTTGACAACGCAAGTAGTTTCGATGTTATTTGTCCCAGAGCTTGAGCTGTTAGAGAGGAGTTTTGCCACTTAAATACAGGTGAAGACAATTTCACTTTGAAACTACAACATGTGAAAGCCACGTGTAACTTTCAAATATAAACTTTTACTTTTGTCATATCTGAGAAAACCTGAGGGATGTGGCTTGGCCTTAAAGATCGCAGGTGCTTTTCCAGAAATCTATGTTGGCGTGAAGTTTGAAACTTGTTACGGTTTGTAGAAGTTCGATTCATACTTGGAACAAAGAAAGTGAATAATCTTTTAAAAAATCATGTCTTTCACACGTCCCTTAAAATGTGCTCCCTTTAAAAACGTCATCATCACTATTGCTGTTTAGAACTGATGTCCTGGTGAGTCGAGATAAATATCTCTGAGTAATTTCAATAAAGAAACTTTGTTGTGTATATAATCTAGACGAGCCCACTTACTCCATCTTCCAATACAGGGAGAACACTGAAACACTTTGATCAGTGAAAGAACGCATTATTGCCTTCTGCAACCTTTGCAGCCATATAAACTAAAAACGCGTGACACCATGTAGACCTGAGGTTGTGGTTTTCATTTCAGCGTTTTCTCCACTCTTGCATTTTCTTGATTATTAAAGCCATCTGGATTTTCTTTTTGTGTGTGCATCAGGCATGAGTCATTTTACTTGTTCTTGTCTTCAGTGAAATATACTGTTCATGAGATCTTCAGTCGATCTCCAATAACCACCATCCTGTGTTGTTATTCCTTTCCTCAATCACAGATTGCTCGTTAAATAACCCGTGAGTGTTGTTGTTATCAACAGACTGAGAGATGGCAGCAGAGCATTTTAAAGCACATCCCTCAAGGCTGCAAACTGAATAAACACTTTAGCCTTTTAGCAATGACAGAAACGCTTAAACATGAAACTAGTTTTCTCCTAAATAATTCATTCGTAAGATAAACATATCACTACTTATCTTTCTGCACTGGTGCCCTCGTTTATTTTTCATCTAGGGTGAATTTCTTCCTACTTGTTAATACTGTTGACTCTGAAGATCAGCTCATATCAACACTCGGTATCATCAGTACATTCATTATTGATCCTGATTAGTCCAATCAAGAAATTGCAAATATACGAGGAAAAGAGGGGCAGTTCAGGGAACGGAAGTTAAATAAAGATTAAGAATATTTTTCCCTAATTATGTCCAACAGGTGCAGTCAGCAGCTGCTCAAACAGCATGAAAGAACAAAAATGAAAACGTTGCAGCATTTTTGAGTGCAACAAAAGGCTGACTGCAAATAAAGACCAGATATCCTCGAGGGAGACTTTGATTATTAGTCTTAAAGCATTTTGCACATGAGCTCATCCTTCGCAGGGGCCCCCGCTGGAACACCGCTGGACTGCATCCAACAACAACACGCTTCACTTGTGGTTTGTGACATCTCAAGGATAAAACCGCCCGTGGCTGAATCAACCGAGTTAACAGCACACTGCCCGATTCATAAGAATTGCATTCATTCAGGGTGTGCTGAAGAGGGGAGAGAGGAAGAATGGTGGGCGGAGGGAAGAGAGACTGGCGTTAACAGGTCCGCTCTGCAGCAAGGGGGCAAAAATTCCAGGGCGGACAATAAGCTTTCTTGTTCCCATGGGCTCCTTAATGAAGGGGTGTAGCTGTGTGGGTAGAGGGTGCAGGGCAGGGCTAAGAGAGAGTGCCGACTGACAGACGTGGGAGATGGAGAAGCAGCTCATTTAGAGACAACCTTGTCCTTATCTTTTCCTCATCATCCCAGGCTACTTCTGTCAGCATCCCCTCTCCCTCCCCGGATAATTTCTCTTTCATTTCCAGCTTCATTTCCTATCCATTGTTTTGTTCTCTTTTTTCTGTCCAAACAGCAACAATAGACACTGTAAGGACATAAAATAAACGCAAAGAGGAAACTTGAGTCTGCTTATGTAATGGCTAGTTCTGGGCCATTAGGTACTTTTTTTTTTTCTTTCACACAATCAAATCAGTGTGCATTTAAATAACTAGAGTTTCAGGGTTGCCAAAAACTTCTACAGACTCTTCTTGGGAAATAACTGAGTTAAGCTCAAGTCAGCTTAATGGACTCTGGCTGCCTTAATGGCACAACGGATCTCCATCAAAAATAAAAATAACAGCCGGAAGACGCTGCGCCACGCCTCAGCAGTAGGCGAGCAAATCCAGCAGCCAGGAATATCCCATATACCATCAGTGGGAGGAGAAATGCCATGCGAGCCAGGGCCTGAGGACTGGCAGCCAACTCTGGCAAAAATCACAGGCAGACAGGCACCAAGCATGGAAAGCCTGCACTGCAGTCATCCTCAGTGAAGCACAGCCAGCCCTGTCATCCGCCTGCTGCAACCCTATCAACTTCAATCAGCCAACACACCATGAAGATTATTTTAAAACCAATGGAGGTTTTTAAGCCTTCAGAAAATGGATTTGGGCAACACAGGCTGAAACTTGAGGAGAATATTTTACAAGTGTTTTATGAATGAGTTATCTGCACAGCAGGAACATCACACAGCAACTTTTCACAATTGATTTGCTGGTTTCCTCTATTTGGTGCTTTTCTCACTGTCTGTCATGGTTTTCTCACTCTGGTTTTTCCTCACAGAAATTTTGACACTCTGCAGCAGTAGATTCTGCTACCGAGAACTGACCAAAAGCCACTAAAAGCTTCGGTTCACTGGTGACAACAAATAATATAATGCCCTTTCAAGCATAGATAATTTTAGAATAATCAGGTCTAGATGTTTGTTACCTAGAAATTCAGACATTAGCACAATCTGATGTCACATGGACTTTGTGCTGGTTAAACACCAGCTGTTGACTGTGTCTCACAGGTAACTCTTACAGGTAATGTCTGGAAAGATTTGGTGTAAAGAAAACCAGCTACATTCTCCTACTTCGGAGATTTAACTCGCTTTACAGCCTTAATAAAACTGTGTTGTCCCTGATTTTTTTATGGACATTTTTCCCCCCCTGAAAAATAAGACATTAAAAACAGTTTTCTTTGTAAAGTGGTTGATCCTTCATTTTTAGAACTAGCGATGTCACACTGATGAGAAGATTTAAGATGTCTTCGCGCAGAGTATTTCCTGCTGTTCATAGAAGCATTTGCACTGTTGCGCTGCAAAGTTATCTAGGCCGCTCACACTTAACCGCTCTGTTTTAACGTAACTACTCAATTTCACTAAAAGATTGCGGTCAGCGGGTCAACAGGGCTCTCAAAGTTAACTGGATTTTGTGTAAAGTGATGACTTATCAAACAGTCAGTGAAGCAAAGCGCATCAGCCTTAATCTGAACAGTGCAAGGGAGCGTTCACCCCAGTCAGGGGTCACTGCAGTGGAACAGCCCATCATCACAGAGCCACATCAAAGGCCTGCCAGAAATATCGATGGGTTTGGATCGAGGCGGGGAAATTCACTATGGCGATCATTCATCGGGCGCTGCACATGAACGGGGTCAGGAAAGACATTGAAAAAGGTTGTTGTTGACTCTCCCACATCTTTTTTTTTTTTTATATTATTACAAAACTTTACACAGACAACTGCTAATCTCCACACTTGAGTGGAACACATAGGGACGCAACACAACAAAAAATAAAAAGTATTTCTCATTCAAAAGGCATAAATAATATAAAAGACAAACTTGTTTCTTTAAAACAGATACATTCATATGAAATAATATTTTACTACTACAAAAAATAAATAAGTCATCTAAAGAGTTTTTTGATCTTTTATGAGACTCTTCCCTCCAGTGGGATATAGTGTCCTTTTGTCTCTCTCCATCTGGCTGTGCTCTCAGTCTCTTGTAGTCCCTCTTTTTTCCCCACATCGCTCATCTGAGCTCAGTCCAATCAACACTTTAGTGTCCTCGTCACCAAAACATGCAGTGTCTCTGACTATCCCATCGCTTGCCAGTCTTTCCACTCTTGATACTTCCACAGCTCTCGCTCAGTCTCTCTGTCCGTTTTCTCTAAACATCCAAACTGTGGGAGAGTGTGCTTGTGTGTGGGCTGTGTTCAGGCCTCCTGCGGGCCAGGCTGGATAAGCTCTCCCGCCAGGCTGCTGCTGGAGATCCACCCAGGCTTTTCGTCACAGTCCAAGTCTGGCAGGCCAAGACTCTCCCAGCGCACCACAGGCCCCTCCGTGTCCACACACTCGGGCTCCTCCCCAGCTGCACACAGAGCGAGAGAGAGCGAGAGAGAGCGAAAGAGAGCGAAAGAGAGCGAAAGAGAGCGAGAGGTTTTGGTTTACTCTTTATATTAAAAAAGACAAGCAGAGATTCTGGAGAGGCCCACAGTGTAATTTGTGGTGACGCCGCATAGTTTGTCTGCATACAACATCAGGATTGGCAGTGATATAAAAATCTACTGGTAATGCAACAGTGCTGAACCGTGAGCGTCTGGAAGTAAATATTTTAACTTAATGCTCTAATGTCTTAAAGCAACAGACAGATATTTTTACTTGTTAAAAGGTAGGCATGGGATCTTTTTCCCAGTAGAAACATGTAGAAAACATCAGCCTACCAGCAGCCCTGTAAGTTGAGTTGGTGCACTGTAGACTAAAGCACTGGGTCACCTTCACATCGGGCCCACTCGGCCATGAAAATCAATGCTACGAACCTTCTTCTGCACAGTTTTTGTACTGATGGTAATGCCAGAGAAGGTTTGAAGCTCTGCAGTTATTGAGTCAGCAGATTGTTGGTGACTTTTACACTCTAAGTGCCTCAGCACTCAGCGACCCCACTCTGTAACGGCTCTTACATGGTCTAAAACTTTGTGGTCGGGTTGACGTGGTTCCTTAAACTCTTCCACTTTGCAATAATGACTCACTCTTTCACCCCCTTCTTGAGTTATGATCAAGGAAAATAATGAGACATCGTAACATCTACATAATGCTATGGCGACGAGGTTGTCCCCGCCTACATCTTGATCTGTAGCCTCATTATTCGACTGATAGCGAATTTAATTAAAATATCAATCATAAATGAGCTTTAATGGCGTGAGAAGCTTGGAAATAACTTTGAAATGCCATTGCCTAATAGGTGCAAGAAGAGCAGGGAGAAGTTGTGGAAATGGAAGACAAATTTATTCATAGAAAGACTTTGAAAACTTTTTTTTTCTGGAAAAATGTGCCTCACCAGTGTTGTCTGCTAGATAGTTTTCATTGCTGCTGACCAGACAGCAGGAATGCTGCGAGGGCGAGGACTCTTTGTGCTCATCTGATCGGTATCCCGTGTTGGCCTCCTGGTCCACAGAACGCGTGTGGCTGTCGTGGCCGCGGCACTGTGATGAAACCTGGCCCAGAGGCACCATCTCCAATCCGTCCTGCTGGCACGGCGCCACGCGATGCATTAGAGGGAGCGTGCCACTGGAGAAAGTGCCACTGGTCTTGTTGTAACATCTGCTCAGAAACAAACGGACATCGAAGGGAAACATTCATTAACAAGGTGCCCGTGCGCTGCTGAGTGCTCACTCTCTGACAGCTCTTAGCAGTGCTTTACATGCTGAATTAATATTACTAGTGCGCAAGAAACGACAGCTCTAACTAAACTGGAGCACTCTCATACGGCTTCAAAATCTGTTTTCATCAGAGACTACAGGCAACACAGCCTCTAAGTAACTGTGACACATTGTGGTTTTGCTCTTCAGTGAAGTTCCCAAAAGCCGAGAGTGGCATGCAGCAAAGTTCACTGTGTTTTTTCTTCACTCAGCTTCCCCTCAATCGGGACGTGATTGGATTGTGACCACGCCCCCATCTCTTCCCAGCAGCCGGAGGTAAATAAACACAGGACTCATTAGGTCTGCTGGCTGGGTGCACACTGGGTAAACTGTGATGCTGGGGACCCTTAAATACATAAACAGGACTAAAAGGAAGGCAAATGTGTCCATGTGTGTGTTTGGATCTCAAAAGGAGCTCTTGAGCACTTCTTCTCATGGATATCTTAGTGGAAATATGACCGATCTGTATTTTTAGGCCCAATTTGAAGTAAAAATTTATTTGAGATCCCAATCATTTCCATTTCCAGATTTTTTTCTTGTTTGCTTGCTTGTTTCACTTGATTTTCCACACTGTTCACTGCAATTAATAGTAACTAATATTAAAAAGGGATGTCATATTGTCATTGAAGAAAAAAGAGAAGACGTAAGCAAAAGAGTACATGGACATAAGGCTAAAGACTATATAACTGCAAGCCCACTGAGAAAAGTCCAGTTTCAGTTCACCTGCCAAGTGTAAAATAGATCAGATTACCTGAGTCATGAACAAAAGCCCATACAAACACCGTGCTTAAGAGTTAGATTATGGGCTCTCACCTGTTGTTGTTGCAGAGGTTCTGACAGCTCATACAATCAGAAGACTCTGTTTGGGGCAGAGCGGTGTACATGCCTCCACCCTGACAGGGAGACACAAACAAACACCAGATTAAGCCACACTGAACCGAATTTGTACCTACCTGTGCATGTAAAATACCACCCATCATTTAAAACATCATGGACAGCGCTAAAAATTAGGGATGGGTATCGAAAACCGTTGAGAACCGGTTCCCACTGTTTCGATTCCGTGGAATCGTTAACAATTTTTACAAACGATTCCCTTATCGATTCCCGTAGCCTAGAATGACGTCACCACGTTGCGTAGCGTCTTTTAACCAGTAGGAAACATGGCGGCTAAGCGGAACAAACGCTCAAAAGTCTGGTTATATTTTATGAAAAAGGATGACGACAGGGCAACTTGCAATACTTGCAAAGTAGAGATTTCATCAAAGGGAGGAAACACTACGAATATGCAAAAGCATTTGCTCGAAAAACGCGATTGCTTTAAATGAATGTCGTGTTTTTGATCCGCTCCGGACTAGCGAAGCTCAACCCAGCAGCAGCGGTAGCGTTTGGACGTCCTCTCCCGTTAATACTGCAGGTAACTAATCAACTAGCATTGCATATTATGTTAGCGCGATTTGCCTTATTACAAAAGCTGCTATTACTGTGCGTTGCATTTAGATGAGCATCACGAGAGAGACAGACCGTCTGTCTGGCTCAGATGCTGGCAGT
>VUQR01002764.1:10503-23451 GCA_015108515.1 Hemichromis elongatus
CCTCTTCTCTTTCTCCCCCCCCCCCCCCCCCCCCCCTTTTTTTTTTTTTTTTTTTTTTTTTTTTAAATGTTACAGAGTACTGCACTCAAATACAGTGTGAGTGGACGTACAGCAGAACAAAGACTGAAATCTACAGTTTTTCCCTTGTGACGTCTAAAATAAAATCTGTAACAACAAATTAAAAAACTGGCCTTGAATCTAGCTCAAAGCTTCAAAACAAAAGTAGTACCCTTCTATACAGATACAATAAATACAAAAAAGAGCAGATAAATAAGAACTTTTAAGACATTACAGGGTGGTTACATGACTTGAGTCCTGTGAGTCGCCTGGCTGCCCTCATGTGGTAAATCCACAGGTACAGGTAGGTTGTGGTGATGAAGAATCCATTGGAGTATTAAAAAAAAATTACTAACACAAGTCAATCCAGCCAGGAAACGGGAGAGACAGACATCCAGGAGACTTCTGCGTGGTCCTATGTTCGCAGAGGGCCTCCTTTGTGGACCCTCACGTAGCTCCACAGCTGCATGGTCTCTGTTTAAAGTTTTTAAAAAGAAGACCACAATACACTCGAGTCAAGTCTCGGGCTGCTATCGCGGATCTCCTCCAGTGTGGGGTTTGAATTTCCTCTTAAAGAAGCACAAAGCGGGGAGAGAGAGAGCGAAAGAGAGAGAGAGAGAGAGGTTCAGCAGGATGCAGGCTATCACCTCTTCATGTGGGTCCAGTGTAGACAAGAAAAGGAGAAATCCGCTTGTTCGCAGATAGTCGGCTCACCCGACCTCTGCCATTCATCTCAAGGGGAAAAGTTGCTCGGAGGAGAAAAAAATAGTGACAGAAAAAGCGTATTTTAGCTGTAAGCGAGCCAACGGAAAGCGCACACAACGCACTGGCTTTACACTCCTCCGTCCATCCGCCTGTGTTCGACTCCTTTTATCATTCCCGTTTTCAAAGGAGAAATCCCGTTCGGGACTCGGCAGGAAAGCAGCGGGGAAGTTTGGGAAGACAGCAGGAACTGAGGGGAAACCGGCGCGCCGTTGCACTCGAATCAACCCCCCAGCAGGCCGGTTCAGAACTAAAAGAGCCGCTCGTGATAAATAAAAATCCCTCCCCGTGAGCACTGCACAGTCGACAACTTTGTTTCTTTCTTTCTTCCCCCTAAATAATTACTTACCTCCCCCTCTCTCAAAACGCCGTAAGGCTAACGAAAGCGCGACCAAGCTAGTTCCGGTTATGCTTTTTCAAAAATAAAAACCATCCAGACACGTGTTATGTTTAACTAAAGCAGGAGAGTAACAGGGGCGCCTTTGTAGCTTGGGATGTCCCACATGCGGAAAAATGCTTTCGAGTAACGTTTAAAGTATGATTTAGCAGTTTACAACGCCACAAAATCGGATTTGATAGCCTGTATTTTAAAAGCGCTAGTTTAACAGCTTTTATTTTGAAGGTGGATCATCGTGACCGTTACACTGCGTTTGATTGGAGCGTTCAACTTGACTCGTCACTGCTCCCTTTATCAGTCTACGGCGGCTCGTTTCCCCCACCAGGCCGGAACACCTTTCCACCAGACATGGCTGTGTCGTCATTCATACGCAAAACTCCCCCAGAGGATAACGCCAGCGAGACCGTCTCTACACAACACACTCAAAATTTTATAAACATCATAATAATATAAAAATAAAACTTGAAAATAACCGAGCCAAGCCAAAAGTTGTTGTTTTAGTTTTAAAGTTTCCTATAACTAAATCTTTCAATCAAAATAGATTAAAAATGTTTCTATTCAGTTTCTGACTTTTTAAATGAAGACTTCAGCCTCACCCAAGGCCATAGGAACCAGTGAGGTAATGTCTGAAGTTGTGGAAGTAGTCATCAGAGTAAGTCAAGGGAGCAGTTCCACTATTCAAAACTGCATTTACGTTATAAGCACTGGACAACAAAATACGCCTAAATCCGTCATGTAGCTATTCTCTCTTTTAATAAAAAGCTTATTTAAACAACAAGCAGTGATTTATTAAAGTGTGAACATCATTACTCTGGCTGCTGGTGATCGTAAACTGCTTTATGTACTCCCTAAACTTAGTCACCTATTTTATTATTGATTATACAAGCTGCCAAAGAGATGTACTCTTTTTAAAAAGAGTAATGTTTGTGCACCACTGGGGTTTAAGTGCAATAAAATCACATATTTTGCAGCGTTTTAAAGCTCAAATTAGACACTTCCTGAAAAATAAAATTCAATAAAGTAAATATGATTAAATGCATCTTAGTTTAAACTCTGTGCTCAAATCAGTTATGCAGCAATGCATAAAAAATAACTACCAATTTATCTGGTAGATGTAAACATCATTATTCTGGTTACTGTCCTTACATGTATTATATAAGCTGCCAAAGAGATGTTTTGGTTTAAAAAGTTTAATATTTGCTTTTAAAATGTAGCTAAGTGGTATAAGCTTAAGGAGTAATTTTACTTAGATCATTTTAGCACTAGGGTTTGAGTCCACTGAAGTCACATAGTTGTACGTTACAGTGTTTTAAAGGTCAAATCAGACAATTTCCGGGGTGAAAAAAATCACATTTCAACAAGACCATTCCACATGAAGTGTTAAACAGTATCACGTGTTTATGCTTGCTTAGCTTCATTTGAGTCTTCATTTATTCTTTAATATGTTAGTTTATATTGGAATTGGCCTGTTTTTAAGTAACCTGACTTTCACTGACTACACGTGGCTCCAGAAGCAGAAACAGGACGCAGAGCTAGGTCCCCCCACCCTGGGGGCGCCTGAGAGGGTTAACCTGCCCTGAAGCACTTCTAGCCATTAGGCTAGTTTATTATGATGGAGCTCTGGATACACACGTATTCATGTGGTTGTGGCTTGGCACAAACTTAAACTGTGAAATGACCACCAAGCCAAACCAACAATATAAACAGCTCTGTTTTCAGAAATACCCTCATTTTGTCTCTGCTCATATAGGCTGACTGTAACCAAAACCACGGCCCAGTGCAGTTTACTGTAGCGCCGGCTGTAAATCCTAATGTTACAAAGCAGTAATGGAAAGTGACTACACTGAAGGCTACTTCGGCTTTTACTGTCTACTTCAAAACAACAGTGATATACTGCATTTTTTTTTCACTCCTTCACTTTAGCTGACACCAATATTTACTAGTTACCTTTCAAATTAAGACTTCCTCTTTATTTCTTCACTTTCATGCTGTTAAAGCACAACCAAAAACGTAAATTTGCGAGAATAAGCTCCATCTCGCTCTCCCTGCACATTAATGCATCCACAACGTAATAATAAACTCTTAGCTAGTTTGTAGTAGTTCATTAAGAAGCCTCTATTTTGACTCAACGCGCCTCTTTGGCTCTGTCTTTATAATCATGTGTTGTTGCACATAGAGTCACAGCAAGTGGAACCGCGTCGTTGAGGCAACGGGCCTACTTTGTTGTACCACCAGCCTGTGGAATGCGCGGAAGGACACGACGTGGTGGGGCGGCCGGTAAATTTTTTCGGCGTGTCTGAGCTCTCCAAGGACGATACAGAGTTAACATCCCGCTGCTATTTCAGGACTACCCGGCATTAGTCAGCGCGGATTCCGACCGATTTGCGGCACTTTAACGGACACACCAAAAACACAGCAAACCCAAACACAGTCCGGCTGTATGCGACCCTGCTGCTGTGGTTGCAGGAAGCTCGCAGACCTTTATTTTATTTTATTTTTTAAATATCTGCCCCTCAGATCTCCTCCTCACGGAGCCCATCGCAACTCCTGCGGTTTTAACCGGAGTGCCTTGCAGCAACCTCTGGCAACCTCTGGCGCTCGCCTCACGGCTGCGAGTGGGAACTTGTCTGCAAAGCTAACAGAGAAATTCTTCAGGGCTTAGTGTCGGTGCTGTTCATACAAAAAACAGCACTTTGAAGAGCTGAGAGAGCGACCGTGCTCTGCCGATAATGTTTACAGACAGGCACGTGAAGTGCAGGCCCATCTATCTCCATCACCGTGTGTATAAATCACTCACTATTTGTATTATTTCTTTTAAAAGGTAGCCGCAATTAGAACAAACACAGCTGCAAGGTGCCACACAGCCTCAGGTTTCTGGCACAAGACCACCAGCTTTTCCTAAATGGTGATTTTGGTGCTTTTATTTAAGTCATTATAAGCGTTTTCTTTTTTCAAAACAAACAAACAAAAAAGTAAGACTGAAAAAAATATGAAGATTTAAGCTTATGAGCTTATTACACTACCTTTTTTTTTCTTTTACAGGCAACATGGTCTAAATTCAATTCATTTCAGATTATTTATTCAGCACCAAAACGCAACATCAGTCACCTCATGAAGCTTTACATTGTAAGGTAAAGAACCTAAAATAATATGAGTGATGATTTGGCAACAGCAGGACAGAAAAACTCCCTTTTAACAGGAAGAAACCTGCAGACTCAGGGAGTTGTGAACAGTTGGGACGAGGGAAGGAGAAAAATTGCAACACTTACCAAAGCAAACACAAATGATGAAATAATATTAGGAATAAACATTGAAAAGTTTAATAAACAATGCTAAATATGCACTACCTTAATATTAGAGGCACGGAGAACTAATATATTTGTTCCTTTGATGTTTTGGACACTTAGTTTTGATGTTTTCCTCCTTTTTGTGATTTAAAGGCACCAGCTGTGTGTCAGCTGACCTCACATTAAGGGTAATCTTGTGAGGGATCAAAACATCACACACTGCAACCTTTTGATCAGCTAAAAAAAACAACCCTCAATAATCTTCACACGATGAACAACATCTTTAAATTATAAGATTTCCAGCTTCCCATCAGCAGTTTGGATAACCTGCAACCTCTCTAACATGAAAAACCTGGTTTCTACGGCTCTTATCACATCTGAAATGCTAAAAAATGAATAAATCAGCAAAGCTATCCTTTGAAAAATCTCACTCCTATTCATTTCCATTATAACCTAATTATAAGTGGCGTTGCACTCACTCAAGAAACAGGTGTTCCTTAAATGTGGAGCACCGCAGGATGACCACAAAGGTCTTACTGGACTGAATTTGGCGAGTGCAATGGGGATGAAAAGAAATCAGCCTGCTAAACATTCCCAGATGTCTTGCTTCATCACCTTGTCACGCCTTTGATATGCCAGCACCGACCCCGCCATCTAGAAACAGTGATCACACAAGAAAAGTATGCTGTAACCAGTTTCCCTGGCACATATCTGCACTTCCAGCAAGAAAGGGCACAGGTGCCACATTAAACATAAGTGCTACGCGAAAGCATTAACAACAACATGAACTGCAGCCATTAAAATTGTTACTTACAGCTGCACCTTTCCTTCACAGGTGAGCCGTGATGGTCACAATGCAAAGGTTTCCAGCTGGATTAACCTCTTAAAGGCCCCCAAGGGGAAAAAAAAGAGCTGTTGGGCCACTATTTACCCCTCTCCTGTCTGCATTGTTGCCCATGTGTTCCCACCACAGAGTACACACACCAGACTCCATCAGACACACGTATGGCAGTATTTTGTGGTCATTTTAAACATGCATAGATTAAGGGAAATGCACCATGTGTACATTTTTAACAGTTCTTTTATACATTCACACGTGTTTTACTAGATTCAGCAGTGCTAATAATCTGAATAAGTCTTTATTTCATTTTTTTCTATGCAGCTGTGGAATGAACTGCTGACCCCTCAGTCCACATTCAACCACACATTCATACTTTACCTTTTTTTCTCTTCACACTTTAAATACGTTGTTTACCTCACATCCACTGAAAGTTTAGATCAACCACTTAACCTCATATGCATGTCTTTGTGCTAGTGAAGGAAGCTGGGCACAAAAGCATCATCCATAAATAAGCAGAATATAATTTTGATTTAATAACTTGAAATTTCAAGTTATTTTCTCACTGTTCAGAGATAGTAATTCGAAATTTTGAGATACTTCCGGATGTGTAAAAACAAGAATGACGGGACAAAGTGAGTAACGGGTCCTCGGTGTGTGTTTGGCGGCCCCTGGCGGTAGGCTCAAAATAGTGCAGGCAACATGGCGGCCCCCGTAAGAGCGTTGTGCTGCTCAGGTGAGACAGAGGTTATCCTCACACATTTTCCTTTGTGTGTGTGTAGTCGATTTCATCGCCGAAGCGGAGTGTGGTAACTAATAACCTGCTTTTAGGCTCCCTGCGTGTGCGAGTAACCGGCGTGAACGCGGTGATATTGACGAGCAAAGCTAACGCTAATGCTAACAGTATGTGTGTGTGTGTACCTCTTCCTAAACCACACATAGCGTGTTGGTGACTGTTTGTGTATGATGTTGTTTTCAGTGCTGAGGTACTCGAGCAGACAGTTCAGCACAACGTGTGGAGTCCAGGCTGGAGAGAAGTGGAGGAAAGAGTGAGTTCCCTTTCATGTAAATATAGATTTCAGCTGTTTGAATGTCGATTGATCGACTGGATTAAACCTCTAATTAAAACCTTTAGACTTTCTGACAGCAGCCTGACAGCCAAAAGTGAGTGGTTGTCAGCAGCAGCAGCATCATTATAACACACAAAGTTTGCACTCACGGCATCACAACAGCATGAAGTCTAAGAGAAATGCAGATGTTTTCTTTGATCTTTCTTGAAAACCATTTAAAAACGAGACTCTGCAGGTTTATTGAAGCGTGTGTGCGTTTTTTGCAGACATGGACTTGCTAGAAGTGGCACAGAGTATGGGCCTCTGACAGATCTGCCTGATTGGTCTTTTGCAGGTATTTATAATGTTTATAGAGAAAAATAAAAATTGCAAAAGATCCACTGTTTGTGGGCCCTCTGCAGGACATCATTTAAAAATGTTAATAATCACGTGTCCTCCTGATATAGATACAACAAGGGTTCTTTCATTATTTAGGTGAATGTGTAAACAGCTACACCATGGAGCCACTAAGTATGGGGTGACAAGCAAACACTAAATAAATAAAGCACATTTTGGGTTAACACATCACAGTAAATTTAACTGTCATGTAGAAATTATTAATAACACGCCAGACCTGAAGTAGAGACTTCTTTGATGGTGTGTATGACACTGTAAGGCCTAATATTTGTCTTATAACTGTATTAAAATGCTCCAGAAGGCCCAGACACCTAAAACAGGTTAGAGAGGTCCAGATGCTGGCAGATGTACACACAGAGAGCTCCAGCTGCTTTCAACAGGACTTCTGACAATTAAAGCAGCCGAGCCTCTGTGGGCCATGAGCTACTGACTGAGCTAGCTGTGCTAATTTATACAGATTTTTGATAACTTCACTCGTGTTTCTTTCCCTGTTATGCTGATAAATTTTGGATGCAGTTTGAACTGAAATAATTTGACAAAGCTGCAGCAGTAGTTTGCTTTTGTGCTAACTTTCTTATCTATATGCACAGATGGACGGCCGGCACCTCCAATGAAAGGCCAGCTGAGGAGGCGGCAAGAGAGAGAAGCTCTAGCTGTGAGTGTCACATGAAAACCTGCTTATCGTCTTTAGCACCCCCCACTCATCTGTTCGACTCTTTTTCTTCTCAGAGACGTATTGTGATGCTGAACTCTGAGGTGGACAGAGGGATAGAGGCATGGAGGGAGAAACAGGAGGAGGCCAAAAGAATGGAGGAGCACAAAAAGTCTCTTTTGCTGAAACCCAAAGGGAAACTACTAATGAAGAAGAAATCTCAAAGTTAGAGGCCGATTATCCCCATGATATTCTATGCTGGTATCCAGATTGATGGATGTATTTATGATGGGTTTTCGTCTGCTCTGTCATTTGTGTTTTTCTCTGCTCATGCAATAAACTGTGTCTTCTTTATACTCTGTCGTGCATTTTTGGGTCCTTGTGGTAAAATCTCAGCTCATGTGCATCTGCTTCCACTAGAATGCAGCATTTCTCCTCTGTGAGGACGCCTGCTGGCTAGAACGCCATTTTGTCTGGCGCTAGGCACAGAGGAGTTGTGCTGGGCTGGCAGTAGAAAGGGAGGAGCTGGCACACATAAAGCAGCAGTGATACAGGACCAGAGCGAGGGGTTCACACTGCAGTAACTTTGTTATTAGCTGAAGATGATGACAAACCCCTCAGTCCTGAGTGGCTCAGTGAGACTGCACCAAACTAAAACACTGTGATATAGAGACAAGGTTTAAAAGCATAAAGGTCTGATGATAGCAGTAAGTTTTATGATCAAAGGATCAGATTCTTTATTTTTCCTTGGGAATGCAGTAAGGAAAAGGAAAATCTGGGGTTTTCAGCAGGCTTTCCTGCGAGTCTGGTGCCTGGAAAGACGATTATCCGGCTGCAGGCGAGTTTTTGGCAGGAAGTTTGATCCCATGGAAAGTGATCTTTTTGGTGTTGACTCAAAGTTTTTAGGTGGATAATGAAGATGCAGAAACACTTAAAAAAGCCAGTTGAGTGTCAGCGCTCGTACATTTGCGTTGACCTTAATCTGTTTTAATGTGGGAGACTGCACCAAATCCAACCCTGGCTGTTAAAGGGAGCAGCTGTGCCTTTGTTTAGTCAGCATTAATTCGCTGCGACTTTGACTTGTAAACTCAGTATTTACAAAATGAGGTAAGCCCCCCCCCCTCCTGCTTCTGTGCCCGTCTTCTCGCCTCCCTTTCTTCCCCCTTCCTCACATTTTGCCTCTGTCTCTCTCTCTTTGCCCGGGTCTTGTGCAGACTTCAGCACAGTCCCATGTAATTAGGGCTGCTAGCCGCTGAATTGCAGATTCTTTTCTGTGGAAGATGGGAAGTTTTTCTCTGAACCTCCCCCCACCTCCTCTGTGTCTTAACTTTTTTCATACAGCTGACCAAAAGAGCTGACTCTTTGTAGTGTTATGGTGTGGGAGGACGTGGCGCAGACCACAGAGGGCCTTAAAAGACAAAAAAGAAGTGTACGAAATTTTAGCAAGGTGACTCTAAGTTCACGCACATCCTCACACCTGGACCATCAAAGACTCCCAACTGCTCCGGCATTGAGAAATGGAGCTCCTCGTTCTTTCTCTTGACTCACCGACTTTTCACATCAATGTCTTTTCTCCTCAACAGCCTCTTCCTCTCGACTCCTCCCAGCCTCCCCCTCCCCTCTTCCTCTTCTCCCTGTGTTGTTTTGGTTTTGTGGAAATGAGAACCAGATGTTGCTTATTGTGCAGAACTCAGCGATGAAGGGAGGGAAGGAGGGAGAAAAGGCAGGAGGAGGTTTGGTGGGGGGGTGTTAGGTGAGGTTACAGGGGCTACAGGATAAAGGAAAAGGTGGGCACTTGAAGGATGAGGCAGATGTGGTTATATTTGAGGATTAGCCGAGAGGCCTCTGTAGCTTTAGCCGCAGACCAGACATGAGGAGGGTAGAGGGTACTTGCTGGGGGTGCAAGAGGATGGGCAGCGCCCTGTCTGTGTAGGGTTGGGGGCCGGGGGGTTAGTTTGTGGAGCGTCTGATTCAGCAACTTTGTCCCAGAGACCGCCTCCTGACCTGGGTCCTGTGGGGGTGTGGGGTGGATTTAGTAACATGTTTGTCAAAATTACACAGTCTGAGTATCCTGAATGTACACGACAGAGAGCTGGCCCCGCAGGCTGCAATTATCCTTGTTTGCTGCTAGTTGGACAGTTAACCACGCGGCTTCCGTGGTACAACTTGTTTGCCTTTCATAATACAGAAGCATCGGGATAAATCATCTTCAGCGCTTTATATGGAAATTGTTGATGACAAAGCTGGGGTTGAAGCTGGAGCAGTGAAACATTAAATCAGGACATTTACTTAAATACAATGACAGCACGCCAGTGTAAAAACAATATAGGGAAATTATCAACAGAATACTCAGTTGTTCTTGTCAAGCTGACTAAATGCATTCAGTTTTTGAGTTGTGCCTTCATAGAAATACAGCCTGGTGTAGCAAGAGAAAAAGATGCAATGCTTTCTAATATTGTTACCCAGGAAAGCGTGTATGACAGGAGGATTATGGGTCATAGCAGAGGACCCGTGTGCAGCTTTGGGATTTTTTCTTTTTTGTGAGTGAAATAAGATGTGAAAAACATTATTCCAACCCTAAATCCAAATAATAGTTCCTAGTTCTATAATTAAATATTAAAATGTTATAATCAGTGTCTAATTCTATAGAGAACAGTATAGCCTCAGGTTATCCTGATATGAGTGACTGAAAATATTCAGACACCTATAGAGAAAAAATAGTCCCTGCTGGAGTTCAAACTGAGCGTTGAAATGATGAAGAAAAAGGATTTGTGACATTGTAGGTGTATGATTGTTGGTTCACACGCCATCATCTCTATAGTTTTTAATGAATAGTCTGAAAGAGAGAAAACTTACAGTGAGCTGCGGGTGAAAGTGCTTCATCAATGCCGAAGAAGAATGACCAGTATGCTTTGAGCTTACAGGAAGGAAAAGTAACCCAAGTAAACACTTTTTAAAAACCAAGGTATGCAGAAGAGCATCTCTGCTTGGACAGCATGTTGAACCTTGAAGAAGCAGGGTTACAGCAGCAGAAGGCCACACTGTTTCAGTCAAGAACAGGAAACTGAGGCTACAGTTCACACAGAGTCATCAAAGTTGAACAACAGACAAATGGAAAGGATAGCTCCATCGGGCCTTATATCAACAGTTTGCATTGCTGGTGTTGTATAAGGTTGGGGATATTTTCTTGGCATGTTTTGAACTTCTTAATACCAACTGAGAATTGTTTAAACACCACAGCCCGCCCGAGTATTGTTGCTGATCATGCCCATCCCTTTTATGAAAGCAATGTACCCATTTTCTGATGGATGCTTGGAACAGGATAACACACCATGTCACAAAGCTCTGATCATCTCAAACTGGTTTCTTGAACATGACAATGAGTTCACTGTAGTCAAACAGCCACCACAGTCACCACACCTCAGTCCAGTCGAGCACATCTGGGATGTGGAGGAAAATTCTGATTCTAAATTTTAAATTGTGATCAGTTTCTCTGCTTTTCTTTGGCTGGGCAGAGGTATGGTTTGAGTGAGTGAGTTTCTGTCCACCACTGAAAACCAGCAGAATGAGAAAAAGGAGAGACAAAGAAGTAGAAGTCAGTCATGCCATAATGTAGGTCACCCAAACAAAGTCCCAGGTTGAATTGGAAGCAGCTGTCCTGGCCACTTCCTGCCTGGCATGGAGAAGGAGTGCTGAGCCTGATGGTTGGCCCTTCCCTGCCCAGCCACACTGTATGAGCTCAGCATTAAAATGGCTGACAGACAGAGACAGACAGAAACAGAGAGAAAAGGGAGGAGAAAGAAGCATGGAAGCCAACAGAGGTGCCAGAGGTTTCATGTGCATCCTTCTTTGTGACCCGACACAATCTTGAGCAGATGCTTGGCAGTCAATTCTGCAGCAGCTCTTCGCAGTCTATATCCTTGATTTGTCTTTTAACAACTCATTAACAACTTCTTTCTCAACTATTAAACACATCTGTGCCCTCTGAATGTCTGCCCATCAAGATGGCATCACCTCCAAAACAACTAAATCTCAGTCCAAAGGTTTCCCTAACTAAAACTAGCAAAATCCCCAGAACCGCATAGGACATATGCAGCATCATTTAAAAGTAGTACAGACAGAAGACACTGTTAATCTTAAACTCTTTAAAGTAAATGAAGCCACATAACCGCTTGCAAAAGTAAGCAATAGTTCTTAACCTGGAGGTTTAGGTCCCCACTATAATTGTAAGGAATTCTGATGCGACTAACATGAGGAAAATATCTCCTACACAAAATGCGGCCTTATGTCACTACTTCAAATTCTTATTTAATAGATTATGAGATGCTGGTGAGATTTTTTGCTGTAATGTTTGAAGTTTTGGATTTCTGTGTTTAATTTCCTGATTATTCTACAGTGAGTCCTTGTTTTATTACTGAGTCTCTGTTTACTTTATGGCTGTTCTCGGCATGGGCTTTGCTCTGTTTTCTGATGTTTTGGTGCTAGGAGTTATCATTTCTGTCTGTCTGTCTATGACCTGACCCCCCCCTTTTTTTAAATCCCGTGTTATATTCATGGCGACTTTGGTTTTTTACTGTCTTACTATTAAGCACTGTTTTCTTTGGTGTCCTGGGTCAGTTTTACTTCCTGTCTGCCCCATCCTGATTGCCTGATTAATGTTGCTCTTTGCTAACTGTGTTCACCTGTGTTTAATCTTCTGTGCACATGGCTCTGTCTTTCCATTGTCATATTTTCCTTTCATTTTCTTAGTCCTGCCAGTTAAGTTAGTCTTTGTTCCTGCTTTGTCTCCATATCTTGGATTTTTTTCTATCCCCTATGTTTTTGGCCTTTGGTTTCCTTAAAGGTTTTTCCATAGATCTGGGTTTCAGCCATTAATGCTTTCATTTGTCCAGGACCTTTGCCACTTGTGTTCAGTGTTTGGGCCCTTCTAATCTACTAATCATTATAAATTAAAGGTCACCATTTGTTCTTCAGATCTAAAAAAACCCCCTCAAAACACAACTGACTTTTTCAGAACCCATAACCAGTCAGACATCACTTGACTTTAAATAATCGGCTATTTAACCTATTAAGGCAATTTTTTTTTTTTTTTTTTGCCTGTCCCATTTGGCTCTTTAACCATCAGAATTGTTGTCTGAAGGCCAAAAAAAGATGCCTAGCGGTTTTACTTTACCAAATGGATCATCATGGGCTCACCATATTGATCCATTTGATTGACCTTTATTATAATTATGCATTTGTTTTATTTTATTTTCAGTTGTTACAGGCGGGACAGACATGACTGAGGGATAGGACAGGGAGAAAGAAAGAGAAGGAGAGAAAGAAAAGCAGAGGGGGGAGAGATATTAAGAAGAGGAGGAGAGAAAAAAAATCCCTGGATCACCTGTTGAGAGAGAGAGAGAGAAAAAAAGAAGAGAAAACAAACAAGAAAAAGCAACATAATATAAACAACCTTCTTTACAATAGACTAGCTAACAGTAAATAATATT
>VUQR01002766.1:2486-13586 GCA_015108515.1 Hemichromis elongatus
TATCATGACTAAAAAGCACTTCTGGATGGATGCAAACTGCATTTCGTTGCCCTGTACCTGTGACATGTGCAATGACAATAAAGTTGAATTCTATTCTATTCTATTCTAAATGCTTGTGTGTATAAATCCCAGCAGAGGATTTCTCATATCAACTACCTTCCTCATTCTAACGCTCGTTTTGAACTTCAGCAGGTCATCTCGACCATGTCTGAATGCCTAAATGCACTGTTGCTGTCAGGTATTTGGTGTATTAGATATTTATAAGCAGTTGAACCGTTGTACCTAATAAAGCGGCTGAGTATACAATTTGTAAAGAGTTAACAACTAGTGATTTGTGGGGGAGATTAGCGCAAAACAGACAAATCAGACAATCCAAATGTCCTGTGGGCCATTCAGTACTCTCTTAATCATTTCAGAGCTTCATCCTTGTAACGTCCCAAGAAACTGGCCTCATATATAAGTTGACAACTCCCATCGTCACAGAATTAATGTTATTATTCTCCATGCTGCAGAGCAGCTACGCAGCATTGGCCGTTAGTGTATGACAACAGGGATTAATATATTCCTCGAGGACTCCATGCTCCAAGGGTGGGCTGAACAGGGCAGTGGTGGGAGGAGACAGAACAAATGCAATTTAAGTCCAAAGAAATTCTCCCCTGAAAACCAATTACGTCTCTGTGGGAAAGACACGGTGATGGGGTCATTTTGTTCTTTCTAATGGAACGACAGAATGGCTGCGTGTAATGATGGGGTCTCTTTTTATTCTCTTGGCTTTCACTCACAGCCCACATCACTGTCACACTTCTTTCGTCATCCCCCCAACACACACACACACACACAGCCTGTACAACAGTACATCGCAGGAAGATCTTGATTAAAAGTCCTCCAACATAGTGTGATTAAAAAGTAAGAGACTTTTCAGTGTCTGAAGATTGATTTCAAATAATGTCTCAGAAAAGTTTTCTTGCTTTTGCTGAAGTCTGTGAGGTGAGGAAATGAAAAGTGGGAAACAAGGGGAGAAAGAGATGTTCAATCTATTTGCAACTAGCCTCTGATGTCAAGGTGTGTGTGTGTGTGTTAGAATTTCTGAGATCATATTTCATCAACGTGCGTGCTTGCATGTGACAAGTACAATTTCACAGAAGAGGTGGCCTCAGACAAATGATTTGTCCAGGGAGGAAAAGTGCTTATCAGGCACAATGTAACGAGGAAAATGCAGCTGTAAAAGAGTAGAAAGCGACCAAAGAGAAATACAGTGAAGAGGGCACATAAGGGAGTAAGTAGATAAATGGGGCATAGGGGGGGGAGCCAATGCTTATGTTTACAAGTTTAAGTCCCAGAGTTTTCATTTATGAATGCCAGCGAGAGTTTCATGTAATGTAATTATGGTGTAGCGGTGCATGGAATTACTTTGAAAAGGAGATGTGTGCGTGCTCCATTTGATCCTTTGACAAATGAACAGAAACTAAATGTCTACCTTTAGGCGCACACTCTCTCTTATACACACCGTTTGTTTTCAAGTATCTCATTATTACTCATTTAGTCCTTCGGGACTGTGCCTAAAAACAACAGTGTATTTGTTGTGAAAGGTTAACAGTGCCATTAGGTTTCATTCATTGTGAGCTGCTTAATTGTGGTGTTATGATGACTCTATGACGCTAGAGGCTTGATCTTTAATAAATCAGCCCACCTCCAACACTTACTTTGGATTTGAAATCACAGACGTTCTTACGATCCCACACCTACAAAAATGTGATAAATATTCAAAAAGCCATTGATTTTTCTTTAAACTTTGCAAGTTTTCACATATTTGTTGAGCTACAACATGAATGCTGGAAACACATTCTTATTAAAAGCATTTTATTGATTTCAGGTAGCCAGCATCTACACAACTGAAGGAACAACACAACAAGCAGCACATCCCCTGAAGCTGACAGGGGTACAACAGAAAATAAATTGCACTGAATATTCTTCTTTGCAGCCATGATGACTTGCGACAACTCAAAAAGACTAATTCTTGTTTTTGTGATGATCACACAAAGGAAGATATTATATAACACAGCTGCATGCATGTCAGAGGTGACATAGCATCCTGTTTGGGACATCATGTCTTTGAAGAAAGGAGTGCAGTCGTGTCAGGGTGTCTCTTGTGTGCTCCTGTGATGAACAGAGCTCAAAGCTATTGATTTCTCGCTAGGGGACGGGAGGTCATTGTGCTAGGTTTGCACCAAAGTCCTGTTTCAGCTCTAGATGGACGTCCAATCTTCCAGTCACTCCCTCCACCAGCTGTCCCCGCAGGGCAGAGTAATTTTCCAGGCCTCCAAGCATCGGATTGCCTCGCAGGTCGTGGGTAGGGTTGCGACAGGGAGACGAGTATTGATTGGTCCAGCGATCTTTCGCTTGGTTGTGTTAGCCAGAGCAATGAGATGGAGGTCCCCAGAGGATGTTTGCACAGTGCGTCTTCTCCAAGAACTATTCATTCCAGCAGTCCAGTCACAAGCACCAGCTTTAAGACCCAGTATTTACACAGTCCCCACAAGCAGCCCATGGGCATGCATTATGGTAATATATGCATGGAAAATCAATGCGTCAGTCATTCATTATTTTCAAAGCATGTGAGCAGTGGTTATCTCAATTGTAAACCAGACCAGTTGATATTGAAATGCTGCACAGAAATATATGTGCTTGTGTTATTTGCTATCTATCTCCCTCTGAGTCCCACAGGGTTTCTCTTCATGATTAGGAGGTATAAATCATACGCTGCAGATGAGATGATAAAGATCTGCAGTTTAAATCAGCGGCCTGCCTCATTTGTGCACAGCAATATGCAGACAGACAAAAAACTCAACCCAACCTACTTCATTTGTATACAGTAAAACAAGTGAATAGCAAGATTTATACAGCAAGACAATTAACACCAATAATAATGAAATCCAGTTTTGGAAGGAAATGAACCAATATCAATAAATACATTTAATAAATGAATGTAATGTATTAGGCTACAAATCAAAAAACAGTTTAAGATAGACGTCTTTAACTTTTAAGTATATGCATGATTGCACCATTCTGATACCAAGAGGCACAGGATTCCACATTTTATAGTTATAAAAACAGAAGGCAGTCTCACTGGTACTCTTAGAAGATACATTTAATGGAAAAGCAGTTGAGGACCGTAATGATCTGGCGGGCACATAAAATGGAGAAAAGGTTATTTAAAAGTGTGCAAGCAAGTAAAACAAAGATAAAGGAATGTTTGTGTAATGTCTCAAGCAATGTGGTAACATGATCTATTTTCCTTGTCCGGTTTTTTTGTAAGCAAATCAAGTGAAATGGAAATTGCCACAATCTAAACAACTAGTAGAGGCAAGAATAAGAATTTTGTACTCTCGCTGAAATAGAAATGATCAGAGTTTGATATATTTAGGATGGAAAAACGTATCACCCTGAAATCTCAATCAAAATTTCATTCTGTTTTTGTTGTAACTGTTTATCATCAGCTGGTAATTAAAATAATAATTGTTGATGGTTTTCGTAATATTTTCCAGTGCTTCAGTCACACTAAGGGAAACGGTGGCTGTGTGCAACGAATATTTAATCCCACTGCCTTTGAAATAGTTGCTTTGAAGACGAGGGCCAGCTCTGCAGCCACTCACAGTAAGTTACCGTCCTATAAATGTCTATTGCCGTCTTAATGCACTAAAAAGTGGTGATAAGACGGAGCCAGTCTCCTATCAGTTAGCAGTAGAATGCAGCTAGGTCAGCAGTTACATGCAGTCTGTGATAATACACATCAACTATTTAGATTCAGAGTCTGACCTCAAAAACTTTGTTGCTCTGAGACAATTTCAGTGGAAAAAAAATCAGTCGTTTTTTAATTCTCTTTAATTCAGTTTTATTAATATAGCACCGAACTACAACAACCTTGCCTTTGTATAAAAAATGCAACCAGTTGGCAGCCAGCTAAGTCAGGTTTCTATTGCAACGAAATGGATCACAGATGCTTTGCACTCATTGCGCAGACTGATTCAGGCCGATTGCAGCATGTTGTTGATCTGTCTGTGTTTATAAATCAGATAAATTAGATACTTTCTAGTCAGTCTGAGTCAGACTCTTATTGTTGGGAGACAGGTTGTCAGTCAACCGGTGCATGTAAAAGTGTTCACCCAGAGTTGGAGAGTGTTGCACGCTCAACCCCTGGGCAGATTTAGCAGTGGCAAGGAAATTAGTGCCCTTTTTCTACTCTAGTGTGACTGAACCTTTAATGAATCATTTATAGCAAAAAATTTAATTTAGGCCCAGAATGGTTCCTTAAGAATTACCATATTTAATACCCAAGCTGACAAATAAATAAATAAATAATAATAATAATAAACAGTCTGCCAGGTTATTAATACAGTAACCTACCCCATATAGTGTATAAATTAAACATTGTGAAAATCTACACTGAGATCTGAGACAAGAAGGACAGTAATAATGTTTTCATTCACAAAGATTTTTCACTAGCTGGGACCACAACCTCTGAGATTATGAGCGATGAGGGATGAGAATGAACTGGTGCTGCGGTTTGGGGAAGGCCTCTAAGGGGACTGGCGACGGCTCCCGGGCCGGGCAGATCCCCGTCTACTAATGAGAAGTGAATGAAGGAAGGGAGGAGGAGAAGAGGAGTATAGAGGGAAATTGGAGGGAAGGGTGGGGCATGAAAATGAGAGCAGCTAGTATTGGAGAAGGGGGGCATTTATAGACTGAGGACGGAAGGGGCGTAAAGGAGGTGAGGTCCCGCTCCTGAAATTCAGATGATATCTCCACTAGGTCATTAACAGCCATCTCAATGCTCTGTGACGAACGTTAAGTAGTTGTTGTTGGTTGATTAAAACTCGCTTTCTTTAAATGTGGATAAAAGAAAGGATGCAAAGGGAAGAGAACAGACATGATGTAGACAGATTAGATTTCTTTGAGTGTTTTTACCACTGAAAAGTTTTGGGGTTGAGTTAAGAGCAGACTTATATTGTCTTTGTTGGAGCTTGGGAGATGCTATAACAGCTTTGGAATTGGAAAAGCGTGTGGAGCACACGTGGAGGATTTCATCATACTAGTATTTTTATGATTTAGTGATGTTCTTTTTCAAGACACCCGCTTATCAATCAACAAAGAGGTTTTAAGATACAGAGAAACGGACAGAAACAGTAAGCACACAGAAACAAATGAATTGCAAAATAAAAGGCAAACATTATTTTATGATGCTATTAATCTGGTAACCACTCATTTGAACCTTTTAATTGTATTTTGCAGATGGTATCTTTCTCAAAGGACCAGATCATTGATAAATACTCATGGCAGGAGACATCCCAGTTTTTTCTCTGCATATGCAAAACAAATAAGCAAATGAGTCATTATTGCGACTAAATAGAGAGAGATTTAGAAGATTATCAAGTGCTGAAAAGGCACTTTCTGGCTTTCTGAAACAGACTCGCCCCTCACTCCATTATAGAAAAATTTAAATACTGTATTTAAATTTCAGAGTGGGCAGTGGAGAGCCCTGAAGAAGAATACAGTGAAAACTAGAGAAGTATTTTCTGAAGAAACTGCAGTGTGGATGCTTATAGCTGAATGTTTTGAGCTGAAATGAAATAATTGTTACATGTAAAGTTAAAAAAGTTGAATGAGCTGAAATAGGCCAAATGATTCACCTGAAGGCTAAAGTGTTGAACTGTTGAAATCTAAAGTTGACAGAGAAGAAGCTTCAAAGTTTGAAAATAGCTGAACATCCTTAAAATGTACAAAAGCTGAGTAATGACGAAATAAAATTTAGAATCACAAAACATGTGAGTGAATGTTAAAAGTGTATATTATTTTAATCACAAAATCACTGAAATGTTGGAGAATCCACTACAGAAAAGTAAATGCTTTAAGTTTAAATCATCCCAGTCAGAAAAGATGATTCTACAAGTCCTCAACTGACTCCAAATGCCCAGATCTGAACTACCTTTCTGCTGTAGAGAAATCCACCAATTGAATGGATGTCTGAATTTAATGGGCAAATCAGAATGTCTGAATATCTGCACAATATCTGCTGTGTGTGTCTGTCTCTCTTCCTTTGGGTGTATGTGTGTGTTTGTCTGTGTGTGAAATGTTTGGTGAAAAAATGTTGATTGAGCTGAATTACACCAAATTATTCACCTGAAAGCCAAAGCGTAGAACTGTTGAAAGCTGCAGTTTATACTGAAGAAGTTGAAAAGTAGCTGAACATGTTTAAAATGTAAATAAGACAAAGCCGAATAGTGACAAAAGAAAATGTAGAGTCAGAAAACATCTGAATGAATATTGAAAGTTCATATTCTTTTAATCACTGAACAACTGAAATGTGGGAGAATCCAATACAGACAGGTCAGTGCTGTAAGTTTTAATCATCCAATCAGAAAATATGATTCTAAAGGTAATCAACTGACTCCACCTGCCCAGATCTGAACTGTCTACTAAAGAGAAACCCAAAAATGAGTAATAGGCTTGAATTAAATTGGTCAATCATCGTGCTCTCTCCACTTGGCCTGCACTAACTGCTGACATACTATTACTGTGTGCAAAACCCTGTCAAATCTGCCTCGGTGCTGTTAAAAAACTGTAGACCAGAGGAGCAGCTGAAACAGAATTTTTTTAAGATGAATCTTGGCAGAGTGACAGACAGAGCTCATTTAGCAGGCAGGTGTGAGCCTGGTTGCTATGGTGACTCCAGCCTGTGGCACCAGACACAGACACACACATGCACCTCTCTGCTGCTGCTTTAAATAAATGGAAAAGTGAAGTCGAAACAAACTGGTCTCACGAAAAAGCTGCAGCTCGTAATGACAAAATTCTTTCACCGTTAGCGCCAGCAAAGTCCAGTGTACCAAATTCTCAGTTTTCAGGCTTGTCGAGATTATTATATGGACGTGGTGACAGTGTAAAGACAGCCTGTCCTTCTAATTTTAATTTTGAAAGACATTTTAACATTAGACTAAAGGTATGTTCAACAGTTGATTTACCAACACCAAGTGGACGATATATACATTTAAAGGGAAAGTCCAGGGAGTCCAGCCAAATGCTTGCTCATGGGGGATCATCAGATTGTTGGGTATTTCTATCTTTCTTTGTCGCGTTTGAAATGTCTACATAACATCAAAAGTGTCAAAGCAAGAGAGAAATTTGAAAATATCTGTAAATGAAATCACTCTAAATCACTTCCCCAACCGGTCTAGGCAGAGGCCGCCCTCCTGAGCCTGGTTCTGCCGCAGGTTTCCTCCTGTTAAAAAGGGGATTTTTCCTGCCCACTGTTGCCAAGTGCTTGCTCATGGGGGATCATCAGATTGTTGAGGATTTCTATCTTTCTTTCTTTGTCACATTTGAAATGTCTACATAACATCAAAAGTGTTAAAGCAAGAGAGAAATTTGAAAATTACTGTAAATGAAATCACTCTAAATCACTTCCCCAACCAGTCTAGGTAGAGGCTACCCTCCTGAGCCTGGTTCTGCCGCAGGTTTCCTTCTGTTAAAAAGAGTGTTTTTCCTGCCCACTGTTGCCAAGTGCTTGCTTTTGGGGGATCATCAGATTTTTGGGGATTTCTATCTTTACTTATAGAGTTTTAAATAACACCAAAAATGTCAAAGTAAGAGAGAAATTTGAAAATAACTGTAAATGAAATCACTTCCCCAACCGGTCTAGGCAGAGGCCGCCCTCCTGAGCCTGGTTCTGCCGCAGGTTCCTTCCTGTTAAAAAGGGGATTTTCCCCCACTGTTGCCAAGTGCTTGTTCATGGGGGATCATCAGATTGTTGGGGTTTTCATTCTTGATTGTAGGATCTTTATAACATAAATAAATATAAACATACATAACTTTAAATATAATTGATTAACATTTTTTAAAATTTTCAAATAATAAAACAAATTCCAAATTTAAACTTATATTTCTGTTTCTTTTTATTTTCTGTCAGTGATGTAAATATCCATGTCAAAGTATTAACAGGATAAATAATGATATTCATTGAACTTTTTCTTCAGTTTCCTTTTCAGATATATAAAAAGTTCAAACTAGGCCTGCAATCTTATAGATATGCGGCCGTATTCAAGCTCTCAAGGTCGCTTTGTTTACAAGCTGTTGATCAAGTCATTTCTTTGTGTGTGACAGAACAAATTATTTTTTTAAATATCTCATGACCATAACTACCAAAGTAGGGCAAGCACAATTATTAGACTATGTAAGTTGAATGGTGTTGAAGGAGATAGATGGCAAAAAACGTACGGAACATATAATAATAAAGAAAAGAAGAACAATACTGTGGATCCCTATAAGCATCCACACTAATAAAGAAAAGAAGAACAATACTGTGGATCCCTATAAGCATCCACACTAATAAAGAAACAGAAGAACAATACTGTGGATGCTTTTTAAGCATCCACATTAAATACAGTGATCTCCATACTCAGGCTCACACATACACCTCCGCTGTATGCTTAGCCCCCACTGCTGAAGCGCAGAGAAGCTCCCATGTTGCCGTGGTGACTGTGGTAGAAACAAGGGGTTTGTTCTTGACTGACGGCCGCTGCATTTGTTTGTTTTGTGTCGGTGTGTCTTCAGATACACGTGTATATGTGTGTGGTTCAGTCAGGCACGTTTCCCTTTTAAACACCACAAGTGGCCTAATTAGCCATTCATTCACAGTTGGTGCAACACAACACAAACAACTGGCTCGCTGTGGTTTATAAATGAACCAGTTATACATCAAAAGATCCCCAAAACAAATCCATCTAAAAAAAACAAAAAAAAACACAGAGAGAATAACAAATTAATTTCCTTTTTTTCATAGAAAAGAAATTGATGTTCTTTGTCATTTAGGACGTTTTCAACCCCCTCGTTTTTCTGCTGATGTGAACATGACAGTGGCAAATTATTAGACATTTCGGAGATGTCAGTGAGAAAGGCTACTAATGAGCCCCTCATTGCCTCTTCTTGTTATTAAGTATTAATGTTCCTGTTATTTTTAACATGTGGAGACATCAATTTTGGGGTCATTATAGCAGAGGCTCAGACCCTCAGAAAACACCTCTGACTGTCTAAAACTGTTCCCAGATGTTACTTTAAATAAGCAGAGGGGGCGGCAGCGATGGCAGTGGCGCTGCTGGAAGGTTCCTACATTGGCCTGTGGCTGTGACAGAAAGCCTGTTGGGTGGCAGAAGGCGTTTTCTCACTGTGTAACATAAAAGACAATCAATAAATGTGGTTGGATCTTTGTATGTGTTAAGAAGGTTATATGTATTTAACCATAATTTTTGTAACATAAATAATTTCTTTGCATGTTAATCTCGTTCCCTTCTTTTTGGTGTTTTATTTCATTTTCACCACATTCCTTTGTTTTATTTCTTTGACATAATTTTTGGGTAATGTTTTATACTTTTCTTTATATTTCTTGCTTTTGTAGGAGCTTTTCCTAATCCCCAGTATAAATGTTAATTTCCAGTATACTGAGGATTCAGGGTTGAGGATGTGTGCCAATCTTGTGACTGTAGCTGTGCTACAGGACTGCTTATTTAAAACACAGACGCTTTGATTTTTGTGAATCAGAGGAAGTTTCACTCCTCCTCATGTTGTAATGCAGAAAACTTAAATAAATATAATTTTCTGCTTAGTGACAGTGATTTAGCCAAGTGACATGCTGTAACAGTTGTCGTCAGGTCAGGCCACAATACACAAATCAGTTGTTTAATCGGCATCATTCACGTAAGCTTCAGTTTGTTGGACCCAGATGTTATTCTCTGCTGTTTGGTTTGGGCAAACAAAATAAATAAAGCGCTGGTAGCCATTCAAACAGAATTTATAACTTTGTCCACTGTTGATTGTGACTATATATCTGTTGCATACGATAAATCTGTTGTCGTTAACTGGTAAGTTTGAAACCATAAACGTCTGATGAAACTTTGTTGAAGCATTTCGGCAAATGCACTCAATAACTTTATTGTCCCAGTTAGCAGCTGCAATAAGATTTGTTAATTTATTCGGCAATTAGAGTGTCGCTTTTGATTTTGGGCTTGGCTGTGTGCTGAATTTGTCGGTTTTCAGTTTTGTTGCTATATAAATCAAATTGAATCCACCTGAATTCACTTATGGAGCACGAAGAAGCAGTAAACCAGCACATAACGCTGCGTAATAAAAGCAATCTGTCACTTTTGGACATTTCTGTTCTAGTCACACTTGGTATGGTCTCCATTATCCCTTAAAAGTCAGAAACTGGATTAGTTAATCTGAGTTTGGCGATTTTTTTTCTCAAACTGACACATAAAAATATAAATGGTCTTTCAATTACCCCTTTCCAAATTTCAGTAATAGTTGCACGATGGACGGCTCTCAGCTGTTGGTGGAAAAATGATTGCTACAGAATGCATGAATACTATATGAGGATATTAATATTTATTAGCCTATTACATAAAAAATCATAATACTTAAGCTTTATTGATGTTTCAGTCAATAGATTGTGAAATAAAATGTAAAAAATTAACCACGGCTAGCTACATAAAACCGTGTCACTCTCATCAGAACTTTATTCTTTCTGCTAATGTATCACACTCTTTCTTTTAATAACCCTATTATTATTCATTCCTGGCAAATCATACACAGCATGAGAAGAGTGCTAAAGCACATGTGTAGTTAGCAAACATACACAAACACTGAAAGCTCTCAGTGCAGTTATATTACGGGTATAAAGTGTGTGAAGCATGTAGGCTCTGTAAGTGGGTGGTCAAAGCTGCAGATTGATGGGGGACCTCGTGAGTACTGTTAAAGCCAGGTAGGAAGATTGAAGCTTTGGTCATCTCTGGATATGCTGACTCTGTATTTGATGATGATGTTTTGTTTTTTTGTTTTTTTTAATTGAATCTATGCGGTGTGGTGTAGTTGTACTTGGACTTCATAAAGCCCTATGTGTTCTGCCTCAGCAAGACATTACAGCTCTGGTCAGGAACATAGGGTTGTTCTACACTTCAAATCTTCTGCTTGACCTGATTTTGGTACAAATGCTGACCACATACAGTATGACAGTTTAACAAATATATTGTGTTTGCCTAAGTTGATTTAAAA
>VUQR01002766.1:13638-28732 GCA_015108515.1 Hemichromis elongatus
CCACTAACCAAATTGCTGTGGTCATGCGTTCTCACATATAGCGGGGTGACGATGGTGTCCTCTGTTAAACAGGATGAGGATGCCTCAGCTGACACATTCTTCCTCAGTATGCAATAACAGGTAATCTATAATCAGCCTCCATCCTCCAACAAACGCATATTTATATTTCCATCTTAACAGCAGTGTATCTCATTATCATCTCCCTCTCTGTGATATCCACTTAATGCACCAAGGAATTATGGCTCCTGCGTAGTATCGCTTGCCAAAGTGGTGAAATTAGGGACATTAACAACAGCCTATTAAAGCTACAATTCCATCGCACTGTTGGATTACTTATTGATATTTGGCAGAATTGCAGCACTAAAATTTTTAATGTAAACATAATAAATTCTGGGGGGACGGTAATAAAAACACAATAAAGAGAAAGATCAAACAGCATTTATTATCATCTTAATATAATTTATATTTAGATAAAACTAAGATTGACAGTTAAGTGTAGTGGTGCATACATTAAACAATGGATTTAGTGTATACATGCACAACTCTTGCAGAATAATCAAGTTTGCTTTAAGCTTAAAGTTTGTGTTTTCTGGTTGTGTGTACCAAAGCAGAAATTAATAATAGCATAGCCTCTGCTAAGCACAAAATCACAGTAATTCCAGTAAAGGTTTTGTCTCAAGAAAAACAATGAATAAACTGTCAATAAAACCTCTTGGTTTTTTGTTTTGATCAAATCCTCCATGGGTAAAGCACGTCTTTGAGTCTTGTTTTTATGTGTTTGTGGTCAGAAGTCACTGTCTGTATGTTGTTATAGTCCAGGACGCTCTGGATTTCAGCGGTCGGCATTCATCTTCCTTAACTTTGGTGGCAGGTTATCCTCCAGCCTCCCTCCGGCTGAAAGAAGCGGGCTGTGCATGGGAACCGGAGCAGGGGACAGCGTGGATGGCAGGCTGTGTTGGTACAGGTCTCCAGTTGACTGGGTCATGGGTTCAAAGCCCACCTTGAGAGACTTAAGCCCTAGACGATTCGCTGCCTCGGGGCCAGGTGAGGAACTGAGACGTTGCAGCTTTAGGGGGAGGTCTCCGGTGCTGCAGGCCTTCTCTGAGTGCTGGGAGCTAAGCATAAGCACTTTCCTCTGAAGGTCCTCCTTCCCCGACGAACTCATCCTCTGCAATTTGCTTGGAAGTCGAACCCCAGTCCCTACAGGACGACCCCTTTCCTCAGTAATATTTATACAATCCACAGAAAACACGCGGTCACGCCGGGCACTGTGGCTCTCAGTCAGTGCGGGAGTAGGAGTGGACAGAGGTGAGGGCAGAGAATTCTTCTCTTCGTGCTCCTTGACACTGTACGGTGGAGTCGGTACCTCGAACGTGCTGTGGAACTGGGAGTAGTCGACCCTGAAAAAACCCTCTTCCAGGGACATTACTGGCAGAAAACGATGGCCCCATAAAACCTCGTCCTCAGTGTATGACGTTCTTGCCTGGCATGTCATACCTAGAAGAGAGTGACGGCAGTAATAATTTTAATGACTGCTATTAAGTGGGGTTCCAGCAAAACAATTATAAGCTGATAACGAGGAATCTGAAGGATCAGCATCACTGCCTGCTATCTCTTTTCCTTCACTCCTTTATTTCTTGTGATGACAGCTGCATGCTTAGCTCTGTGTTATCATCAAGTTCATTTTAGTCACATACTAGAAGATTTAAAGTAAACCCACATGAATGGGCTTTTGCATTTCCCAGTTCATAAAAAGTACCGAGAGGCTTTTATGCTGTTGTTAGGGTTTTTATTTTCAAAGCATGCCATGTTCCAATACTGATGTACTGTAATGGAATATGTGAGATGAAGACCATCTTTACATGAACTGGCAAAAAAAAAAGAAGAACATTTAGTATGGTATATCATTTCTTTCCTGGATTTTATAAGCTTTGTAAGTTTATCTTTCTTTGGTCTGGTGAATTATTTTCATATTTTCTTCCACTAATGTTGGCTAAAGTTGGCAGATGGTTTAGACACACTTGGCTGTGATAATTGCTAATTGAAATCTCATCATCAAAACAACATGGCATGGATGCTGTCTTTACTTGTCTTTATTTTAACTCTTTGTTTTGATTGCAAATTCAGTCTTTAGCCAGCTAGAAGAAAATCATCTGTTGGCAAACTGGCATCAGTTTTCATCATGCTCTTGTGGAGCAAGAGCATCATTTAGAGATGATGTATTAAGCAAAGATTTCTAGTAATGGGGTGCCTGTGTGTCTGCTTTGTGTACACCTCTTCCATTTGACCTCAGGCTTGTAAAGTAATTTTCTTGACATTTGGATGTTTGTTGGAGGTCATTGGTGATCAATAATCACTTAGTTCGTTTTTTTTTTCCCTTCATCCAATGGCTCTGCTACAACCTGAGCTCTTCTATGAAACACTACAGTTAGCTAAAGAGTAGGAGTCTGATCCAGTCCCTGTGAGGGATGATATGATATGTTCTGTGTTATGTCATAACCTAATGCTATTCCAGGCACACGACTCATCTTCATCCACAGAAACTCTTCACAATTTCTGCATTTTTCTCAGCTTTAATTGCAATTGCAAGTTTAGGATAATTTTCCAGTATATTCTCCTCATGTACTAGTAAATAACTGGACTTCTGTTGACTGTAGTTGCACAAGACAACAGAAATACCAACGCAATGGAAGCTTTTGGGTTAAAGTTCATCATTTAAGCATACTTTAGGTATTCAATCAGCTGGTTAATGTCTATTGCTTCTTGCATAGAAATAAATGCCCTCAGCATATCAAGACTTTATGTAAAATTCCTGACACTGCCAGAGGTTAGAGAATAAATCACATTATTTGCTGAGTGTTGTGTTAGGGTTAGCGAATTTACATAGAGTTGCACGTCATCTGCATATTGTCAAAGGGCAGCCTAAAGATGGAGTAAATATAACATTAAAAAGACAAACAATAAAAGAATCTTATGTCATGTTGACTGCCCTTTAGTTTTATAGTTTTTCTTTTCACACCCGTTATGGTTGGGAATTTTATTTTTTAGAGCAAATTCTGCCTTTCTTAGTTTTCATCTCATTAGGTTGCCAGAAGTCAACACCAGCATGGATCTTGTGTAATGCTGGGTTCAAGTGACAATCCTTGGGATCCTGTTCTGTTGTTACACATTTCTGTTATATGTGCTGAAATGTTACCTGTTCCACATCTATTTGTGTTTTACTGCCCAAAATTTGGGACTAGATATAATTATTGAACCTATTTCACATCAAGTCTGGCTGGCGGCACTGTTAACTTTAAAGATCGTAAAGTTACCAGTACTTAAGGACTGAGTGTACTTAACGATTAGTTATTTAAAAAGTGCATATCTATCCAATTTGGGTAGAAATATGCATTACTTTTCCTTTATGAGAAGCTGACTATAACCATTTGTTTAAAATCAGAGTTGCATGAGAGCTTGGAATTCATTTTAGCTGTCAGATTTTTTTTTAATCAACAATGAAATTAAGTAGTTTTCTCACATTGTTGAAAACAAAACAAAAAAATGCCTTGAAGACACAAACTAACACTGACAAGAATTAGAGCCACTGCATGATAATCCGTCAAGTCTGGTTGAAGTAAATGGAATGAGTAGGAGAGACAATCAACAAGCTGAACAGCTGTGTCAGCAGCAGCTGGATGTACCGGGAAGCTGTTAATGTGTTTGGGTTAATGGGATAGTGTGGGTTAGTGTGAAGATGCACATATGGAAATGATATTTTTAAAATGTGCTCATTTCTGTTGTTGTTATTATTTTTTAAGTATTCATTTTCCATACAGTTGACAGCATATTGTGGACAATTGTAGGTGACACTTCCAGGGCTTCCCTCTTCTACTCCTCAGCTCCGAGTGCTGTGCACTGCGACACTAGACTTCTAGCTGCACCCTGATTTAATGGTGTTATCAACAGAGCACAGCCGTGTTGCCTGCCTGGCTTCTCGCTTCCCGCTGATCCTTCCCTTCTGCTCTAAGCCTATTCAGCTCCATGGTTTCTCCTACAACAGAGACACAGGCAGTGTTATGGGGGGATGCACGGCTGAAAAGAAAAGAGGGGGATGGATTTATTTGTATTGGACTTTTGGGATGAATCATTGTGTTAAATATGCAACAGAGAAAACTGCGTTGTTGCTGAGGGTACTCCAGCATGGCTGCCTGTAGCTTACAGCAGCGGCTTTATACCAATGTCTCACGCCCTCTGAATTACTTCTGCTCTCAGCTGTCATGTGAAAAATAGAGTGGAACTTCAACTGAAACCTCAGCTCATTCATCAAAGTGACACACGCATCTATGACCACAGGGTTTTATTATGCATAGAGGAAGCATAAACTAATTCTGCAGAAATAAAATATCCCTTGAAATTCAATCAGTGTGTTCTTCTCGTGTGCTGATGTCATCCTTGGTTTCTCCAGCTCTCGTGCTGTTCAAATATGCAAAACTGGGAAGGTGGGGAAATTAGATTGCAGATTATGAGTATCTATTTGATAGGAACGTTACGTGGCTTGTTGTTAATGTAGGCCTTTACATTTAGATTTAGGAGTGAGTAAAGTGGGGGGAAACAAACAAACAATGGGAATGAGGAAGGACAGAGTTTAAAGAAGCGATATGTAAGATTGCTCACCAGTGGTTTCAACGATGCCCTCGAGGATAACGACAATTTCAAACTGTTCGCTCATGAGAGAGCGCTGGGATAGGTCGAAAAAGGGGCTCTTGGGATTAATTTCATGACAGATGGTGAGAGGGGATACCAGAAAGAGCTGGTCTGCACCCGTTCCAAAGCCCACATCCAATTCGCACTGGTCCAGAGGCAGGAACTCGCCCTCGGGTGTCTGACGAGACTGAAAGGTAAAAGTCAGACGATGGAAAGTGAAATGAAAAGGTAGAAAAGAAGAAGAAAAGGACAGACAGGTGAGTGATAGTTACATTGATCTAGTCTTTAAAAAGTCAATTCAGTTCTTCTGTCCACCTGTAAATTAAATATTTTTGTACTCTACTTAGTCACTTACTTTATGACAATGTTACAATACCCAGTATTACAAATCCAAAGCAAAAGTGGCCCGTGTGGCAAGTTAAGTACCTCATTTGTAATTAGTCCCCTAGAGCTGTATGCTAAAAACTATTTAAGCTGCTTTGGCATGCTTGTGCTTTCTGCCCATCTGCAGACTGCTTTGCAACCCACTTCTGCTCCAGCTACACCATTCATGCTGTTGTCATGCTGCCTGCTTTCTCCTGTGCTGGGTTTTAGAGTTGATGTCTACCTTCAAATCTAAATGACGGCAGATAAAAAAAATAGTGGTCCAGACTGAACTGATTATTCTTATAAAATGTCGTTAAAAGTGAAATTTTAAAAGCAGACTGACAGAATATAGATATATTATTACGTCCATCTAATTAAAAGGTGTTCTAAAATTTCACGAGTCAAAAGGTGGAAAAATGCGTTTTACTTAAAATAAATAACTCTCATGAAAAAGTGATGAAAGAGATTTCTCTCTCACTCTCTCTGTCTGCTATCTTGTTTGCCATGTCCACAGACTTTGCACTTCACATTGATTTCTAGGAGAACTTGCAGGCAGACGTACGAGACAGCTGTGTTTGGACAGGACTTGCCCACAGAGCGTTAACTGGTGCGGAAGCATTTAATTGCCCAGATGATGTTAGAGCTCAGCACCAGGGTCCTGGATGTATTTTCTTCTTTCCTGTCGTATTCTGTCCAATCAATCTGTTCACCTTTTCTCTTCACATCTTCTCAATTAGCAGTCTGTTTCACCTGTTATTACAAAGTCTTTTAAATTTCAAGACATTTTCTGACATCCCGCTCCCAGCGAAAAGGTTTTCCGGTTTTCGAAAGCTGTGATATATAATTAATGTGAATGTGATTTTCATAGCTATGAAAATGTAGCAAGGGAAGATAAAAGCAGGTGTGGGTGGGGAAAAAATTATCTAAATTATCTAGGCAAATATCAGCATTTAAGATAATTAGGAAAAATATCTTCTTTGGCAACGTAGAGCTCAGGTAAAGTCGGTTAAGTAAATTAATGTCATTGACTCCAAGAAATTAATCTATGAAAAGATGATTTTACTCTTTTCACAGATTAATTTTTAGATTCTTTAATATGACACCCTGCCTTCTCTACTCTTCTCTCTTTTTTTTGTCATTATTTTACCTCAAACCAATTATTCAGATGCGTCATTCACCAGCCACCCACCTAACTGCACACACTACTCCTCCACCTCAGCTCCACGCAGCTTCATAATGAACTACCACACAGTCTCACCAGCTTCTCTGTAATGCTTTCTGCCATTTCTGGGTCTTTTGTTCTTGTCGTGAATCCTAATATCAATCAAGACACTGTTCCCTAAAAGACACTCCTCTCTGTCAACCTTGCAGAATTGCCCGAAACGCCGATGAAACCTAAATGTGGCCATTTGTAGGCTACTTAACACACCCCTAACCTAGCTTGTTCATCTGTTTACTGAGTTGGTTAAGGTTTCTAAGCCCTTCTGTTTCACTCGGAACCAAATGAGTAAGCCCTGATTTTGCTCTTGCTAGAATAGGAATCATCCACTGTAGTTAGTGGAGCAGGCAGATGCTTGCTCCATGAGTTGGTTAAGAAGCCAGTCTGCAGACTCATTGTTGTTGTTTTCAGCCTACTGGTCACCAGCTGATGAATAGAACATATTAAATTAAAGACACAGCTGTTGAAAAATATTCACATGCTTAGCTTAAACACTTATCTAAGAGAAAACCTTGTGCTTTCAACTTGCAAAAGCAAACGAGTGAGAGATAAAGAGGGGCTGATGTGTTTGGAATCTAGCTAATAGTAGCAGGGATGTAAACCTAAAGCCTAAATTTGAGAGCAGATAGCTGCTAAAAGGTTTAGCGTTCAGGGAATGCTTCTTCACAATAGGGAGATAATAAGCTTGTTTTTTTGTTTCTTTTTCTAAAATTTCAATAATGGTGTGCTATTTGGCCTTTAAACAAGCCAAACCAGGTGATGTGCTGATGACGGTCGTGCTACAGGTGTGGAAAAGAGAAGTTGGAGAACACAGCACAAACTTTATCGTGACTGTGTGCAATGAACTTGCAGTCTTGTTTCCTTTGAAATGGTCACTTGCCACCTTTAAAATGACTTTAGGGCATCAAGATGGCAATAAAGTGGCCATCAATTTGGGACTGAAGGAATCAATTTGTTTGTGATAACAGTGATAAATCGGTGGAAATCTCAAATCTCTTGCTGCATGTTGCAATTTTGTTGTCTTTTGCATACACATTCACTACTTACATTCAGAGTCCAGCCAGAATCTCAAAGTTCTGAAACAGAAATTGGTGATATAGTTGCTGCAGGACATCATTTTTACAGCAGAATCAAACAGCAACTCAACTCTTTCTTTTATGTTAGAATAAAACTAGAATACGACCTGTTGAGTGGCGTCCCCATATTACATGTACTGATTGCAAAGTGTTTGCAGTCTGTTATAAATCAGCAATTACTAGCATACCTTCATTAATCTAAAGGTGACTGCAATCAGTCCCAATCCAACCACAACTGTTTGGAGACGGACCACCTTTTACAAGGGGACCTATGCAACCACACTGCGATTGAAAGTGGTTGCTGTAGTACTTTTAGACTGCTAAATGTGAAGAAATTATTTGGAATCATCTAAAAACTACAAATTTTTTCCTAGAAAAATTCTGTCCTCTTTTTATTCTCGTGTGTCTGAGCCATTAGATGAACATGTCCTCAAGAGAGCTTAAACACATAAGCACGCCCGTTTCATGTATAGTATAACATTCATAGAATAAAATACTCTTTGCTTGTTCTTTACATTTGGTTTTTGGTACCTCCAGATTCTTTAAATGTGATAAAAGTTAAAGTTAACTAAGTTAACTTTAAGCTAGCTAAGCTACAACTGAGCATGACATGAACGTAGGTAATCAAGTCTTGATGCAAGCTCAATCATCCAGGTAAGTAAATCCCAAAGGTTCATTCTGTTCATCTGGACGTGGCGTTTTCAGTGGGAGAAATGTTTCGTCACTCATCCAAATAACCTCTTCAGTCTCAGCTGACTGCAGATTTGCCCAACTTTATAAACAGTACTGAAGGAACAATGGGCTGGGAGGTCAGTTCCTTGGTCATTAATATGCAATTTCTCACGACCATTGATCAACAACCACTGATCAAGGCTCATTATTCACCGAGAGTTGGGGAATGGCTGCAATCACAGCATTGTAAGATTGCAAAAGTAGGCATTAAGGCATTATACGAAATAGGAAAACAAAGGTAAAATCAGAAACTTTTAAAAACCTCGACAGCATTCTGTTTATAAAATAATCCTAAGACTAGTTTAAAAAAATGTCATCAGGTAACTTTTCTGCTACATTCACACAGAGTGCACAGAGATGGTTCCGCTTTAGTTGCCTCATGTAACTTATGTCAAAGTATTGCAGCAGGTAAACATTAATTTAAACTCCCATGCATATTAAACAGCCTGTCTATAAACATGATTCATTGTCAGAATCTGTATTCATTTTTACTAGATAATAAAATAGTTACTCCTGAGTTTGAAGCGCTGCATAAATAAGATTCATTAATAAAAATCTTCTTTCAGTGTGCTTCTTTGTTCTCCTCGCCCCCCTGCGCTACAGTTGCTAGTCCAAGTCCCATTTCATCCTGACCTGCCGGTGATATTGTCCTATCTCCGAGATGCAAACTGTGAATAAGGTGTGAGTAAACAGGCTTTGCTTTGCCAGAAAACACTGCATTCTATTTCTATCTCCTGTGAATATCAATGAGATGCTCGTCTGGATTTATGTCGGGGAATGACTCTCGTGTCGAGCGGGCATTGTTCACTTGTCAGGTGCTTACAGGCCACTGAATACTATTTGGCATTGTTCCCCCTTTGAGGGTTATCTCATGCTAGCTTAGGGAAATTCTTCTGTTTACTTTCTGTCTTGGTTGCTTAAGATTAAAAAGATGGATGACTGTATGCAAACATTGACAGGCAAAGCTTCTTACAAAGGCCCCCGGCACTCTCCGAGACTCCTTCTTGCACAAAGATCCAGAGATAGCTGAGCTTGTCGACTTTTTTTTTTTTCTCTCCTGTAAATCTGACATGCTGTTCCGACCAATCAACAGATTTTTCTCTCCGAGCTCTCACACAGGCAGACAGGAACTGTTTTTATTCCTTCTCCACAATATTTTGAGGGAGCAGAAGCACTGGATGAGCACACAAACACATCCCTCTGAAATTTTACCTGTCACGTCTGATTGCTCACCATGCCCATCAACGACTCAGCTACTCATTATCATTAGAAAAGCGAGGTGTCTCAGTGGTGTGAATGATGCTCATGGATAAAGACAGGTGATAAATAAAACCGATTAGACCTAAAGGGTCCTGATCTTCCTACTGAACTCCACTCCCGCTTGGCCAGACCCTCATCAATCAACAGCCTCAGTGGAGATGGGGGTGGAGGTGCTTATAGGCAATCAGATCGACCGGCCGACAGTCCAGCCACAATCATGCACGCTTTCACGCTGCAAGTTATGCACAGCCTGGTCATTAGATTTAGAAAAGATAGCCTTGGTTAACATTTCATCCAATCCAGCCAAGACTGAGTGAGATTAATTGGAATAATTAAATCAGAAGTTAAATTAATTGGAAAAAACAACCTGAGAATAAAGCGCATGGTGGTCTTCTGATTTTTTTTATACGAGACTGCAACTGCAAACAACTGCTTGTGTTTAAGACTCTGTTTATGAACACGTTTAAAATGAACATCTGCATCTTCCTACACTTTCAGCTGTTGATTAATGTAGCCAACCTCTGCTAAAAGCACAAAAGATGGCTCAGTTTCTCTGCAGAATATCAAACCTTTTTTTTAAATCACCAAGATGTGTTCTTACAACAGCAACTCAAGATTTGTTTTCCCTGTTTAAACGTGTTACTTTTCTTCTTTTATGTAGCTAAACAACACTTACACAGAGCTTTCATTGCTTCTCGTAAAAGCTACCTTTAAGCGGTCAAGCAGCTGTTTCGGCTTTACTGTAAATCGCTTTTTACATCATAATCAAATAATAAGGTCCACATTTCCTTGGAACTGCATATTTTTGTTGTCGGTGGACTTGATAGAACTGAAAGAAAGATATTCAAACACACATGGGCGCCTTAATCGGACACACGTAATTGAGTCTCGAGGCACAACAAAAATGCAGCTCATCCTGATAATGTGGGACCGGCTATTGTGCACAGATCTAACGAACTAAAAAGTGTGCAAAGATGACACCTACTCATGGCTGTACTACAAAGTTATTCATTATTACCAGACTTTGCTTTCTTAAGCTGATTAAACAAACCTTGAAGTTGTTTTTCTTTAGAGTCTGTTATGCCTGCTCACATAACAGGGGGAGGTTGATGGTGGCGTTTCACTCCAGTGCTACAAGTAAATCAGGAGATGAATGATGGCAGAAAGTCGTTAATCTTGAACTTTCGTAAGTTAATATTTTTATTTTCACACTAAATGCCATCTTAGTGCTGCTGTTCGTTTCTAATGTGACCGCTGCACAAGAGCAATCGTCAACATTTAAACATAAAACTAAAAGAAGCATATTTAGGTCTAACACTATCCTTTAATGAAGGAGACGTGGGAATCGGTTTAGTTTTGGACCAGATCAAACTAAAATGAATTTTATTGATTGGAAATTCTCTGCAGCCCATACTAATAGACTAATCAATCTTCTTATCTGTGTTCTATTAGTTGCAATACCAGCAGTGCAAGATGGACTTTGCTGCGAATTGTGAATCCATGTAAATTCCCATGACAACACAAACAGAGCAGTTGCTTTGCTACAACTTTACTGCACAGCTTCCATAGTGGCATCATTAACATACAGCGTAACGGGCTCTGCAGACAGACACAACAATTTATGTTGTTAGGAAATTAGTTCTTTTTAATTACTAGGAATGTGATGCTTGCACCTGATTTTAATCTGGTTAGAGGTGCATGTTGGTTAAGACAAATTACTGACTCATGTAACCCATTAATCTTAAATTGCAGGACACCCCTGCAGTCCCTCAAAAATCTTCTGAAGTTTGAGATTTATTTTGGGCGATTTGTGAAACATGTTCAAGTTTTTGAACATTCCCTGCAAGTGCTATTTATATTTCTATGAGCATCTGCATGTGGCTACTCAACTGTTCGCTTGACACCTTTTAACAAATAGCTCACTTTAATTAGTATTTGTTTTGGGATCCAATCTCAAGCCTCTGGCAGTAAAGTCACACACAGCGAGATAACGTGACCTGCACTGCTCCAACACCTCGCCTCTTCTCTAACTTCCCACTGTAGACTCGGCACACGGCTTCATAATTTGTTTATTGCTGAATCTTAATGTGAAGATAATACCAAAGGATGCTTTGCTGCTTTCTCGGTGCGTGAAGATATGCAGTACTAGCAGAGAGTGCACTGGAAAGTAACAACCTGCCACATTCGCCTGAGTACAGGGTAAGTAAAGTCATACTGATGAGGTCGTCGTAGAGGCTTACGCTCCGCTAAAATGAAAATGAGACAAGATTAGGTGTTGCTTGAAACGCTAAGACCAGGTTGGAAAGCGATTCAGTTCTCTATGTGGCAACGTTGTGACTTTGGCAGATATGGTGTCACAATGTTCTTGGCCAAACTGTGTGTTTGTTGTCAGTGTGCACCCTGTGATTTCTTCTTGTGTGGAAAAATCTTTAACGAGGCTCATGCTTTTAGTATTGTTAGCAGCATAAATATTCGGTGTTTATCCAAGAGTAATGGTGCAGTGCTTTACTCCTGATAGAAAAATAAAATCAGATCCGGAGCTATAGCAGATGCTTTGGAATCCAAGCTGGACACCATAGCTGTAAATCTATATGTTCTTATGTATATTTTAGAATGCACACTCCTACATCAGAATGTTCTGCCCTGTATGGACTGAATTATTTAAGTATAGAATACAAACACTCGAGGAACATGAACAGAGCAGACTTTCCATCTCTTGGACTCAGTCATCAATACACGCAGGGATTAAAGGTCTTTTTTTTCCAGCCCTGTACAGCCTGATAGTATAATTGAGTCTTTTCTTATTAGAAACAGAAATGGAAATCAATTCCAGTTCTAGTGCCTGTGTAACCTGCTGTGAATCCTCTGAGGAGATATACAGCCAAGGCTATTTTACTCCCTTGTATATCTCTGAAAAAGAAGGCACCATTCATACAGTGAAAAATTAAGAAAAAAAAATCTGCTAGGCTTTACCCAGCTGTTTCACTGCTCTCCATCTCTTTCAATCAATGTCCTGCACACTCGCACCCGCCTCCCGCCCTCACAGCTACACCAGAGTCGTATTTTCAGCTTGGATGTTCCACCAGGATGCCCTCTGAGGCTGCCATGGATGCCTTCCAAAGCTGCATTTCAGCTGCTTATGGTGGGACTTTAAATGTTGGCTGCTTTTCCTTATTTCTTTTATAATGCAGGGGTTGTCCAGTGATCATCGGCAGCAGTACCGCAGTGCTCTTTCCAAACACGGCAGCAACAGAAACAAGTTTTTGCAAGTTGGGTTGAATGCGTCAAATTCTCATGTTTAAGAGGTGAGGAACAGCATATATTTAATATATTTAACATTTTTCTAAAAATTCTTACATTCTTCATGCATCTAAACACTGCAAATCTAAACTTTCACTATCCACTGCTGACTGCAATAATGTAAAGACCCTGACACCATCACAGTGGCACAGGATGATCACATGGCTGCCTCCTGTCTGAAAATCACAAACGCACTGTCTAAATGTACATTTTTGACTTTATCTAACAAAGATTATACCAGCTTGACCCTCGGTGCGGTACGGATTTCATCTTGGATTAACAAAGCAGTGAGCACTGTTGCCCTCGGCTGATGCAAGCCACAAACCTGTCTTTGGCTTCCTGGGCATGACCAAAATGAAACCAAAAACTTTGCACGTAGGTGTGAGCTGATGGCCCAAAGCGCTTTTCAAATGAAGGCTCAGTGGGTCCATGAGTGCCAGTAGGAGGTGAGACAGACCGATATGTGATTTTTCTGTGTGGTGTTTAGTGTATTTTGGTTGGCAGAGTACAAAAGGATAAAAAAAAATAAAGCAGAAATAAGGTTACTTACTACTTTACGTTTGTTCTTTGACAACTGGGGAGTCTGACAACAAGCTACTCTACCTTTCTTTTATACATATGCATAAGGGGTGCAGCGTGATTCCCTTGATTGTATCCGCGTTTCAGTCAATTGCGTCATTCTCTTGTATCTTATTTCCTCTAACGGAAAACACAAGGCAGAAGAAAAACGAGCCGTCTTTTTCTCTGAGCCTTCATCTGAAGGGACGTCCATTTTTTTTCTGGTGACAGGGACACAGCTGGTCTCTCCGCCACTCTGATTTCGAAGTTCGGTAGCAGCTTTTGTTTGTTTAAAGTTTGCACAAATAATGATTGCAGTGCACAGACTCCACCATCAGCGCACTGCCACAGTGTTTTACCTGGCAAACATAAGCACGTGTAATACAAACCTGCACTGCATTTATATTGTGTTCATGTCAGTCAGACTTCACTGCTGGCATAAATAATGGCAGCAAATTACTAATTTAAATAATAATAAAAAAAACTTTATTATTTCATATTAGTCCCAGTTGTAAAATTAATATTTTCTCATTTTTGGGCTAATAAATCAGTTCTACCAATTGTCTGTGTAATATTTATGGTAAGTGATTAAAAACATTACATAACAACATTAAGGTTGAAAAAAAAAAAAGCTTTATTAAAATTTATGGTACTTTTGCCAGTCAGACCTACAGTTGCATGGTTCTAAATGTAAATGATGAAAACAAAGTAAGTAAGTTACTTTTCTATTTTCTCATTTTACTTTAAATAATTTCAGTCCTTCCTTCTTCCTTCTAAATTCTCTTATTTAATTATTCTCCAGACATTACAGACACGAGAAGATGCCATATAATATAATATAAACCCTAAGAAATGTGCTGGTACAACCCACCACTGTTTAAAGACATTAAAAAAAAAAAGCCTTACAGCGCTGGATGAAGGAGCTGGTTCAGCTTTGTGCAAATCTCGTTTGATGCTTGTTTTGATTCCCACAGGAAACGGAGCCACGCAGGTGTTTTCAAATTCAATTCAGCTAAAGTACTTCATGCAGAGTGGAGGGAAAGCCGATCGTCGTCATCTGCGGTGGCCCACTTCCTTTTTTTGTTTTAATGAGTTTGGTAAGAAATATAGCGCACTGAAAAGATATAGTAAGGAAATGAACTACTTTAACCACACCGGTGGCAGCGGGAGAAAATACCAGCTCAATTACATCTGTGCATGTAAATGAGGCATTGAGTGCTTAACAAGTTTGCACGTTGCAGTTTATGAGAAGCAAGAGAAAACCCATCAGAAAGAAAGACTGACGAGTAATGAAGAGCGTATCGCAGGCACAAACTTTATGGGTTGATTTATGTAGCCGTCCAAAGCTTTTGGGGATAAATCTGCAATAGCTTTTCGTATTTGAACCGCATTGATACAAACATGCTGTTACACTTTGCTGCTGTTTCAGCTTGCAGTTCAAATAACAGAATTTTACAGTTGAAGTTGAATTTTGACGTGGTGTAAAAACTGTCATTCGTTTTGTTTTCTGAAGTTTGAGAGCTGTTCGCGTGCTCCTCTTTAGTTTCTTAAACTCTGCCTCTCTTTTTAAACAAGTCAAAATGACTCCACTGCCACTAATGTCTTTGGGTGTCTTATGATGAGGCAACACTTAAAAAAAAAGGCTGCAGTTCAACAGCACCACCAACATTTCTATACAGGGACTGCACCAAAGGGCATCCAACTTAAACTATTACTACTATGGTAGTAGTTTAATTCAGCATTGTATTTGATGATAAATATTTAAACGTATGTAAATCCTAAACAAGGCTTGTGGTCTGTGCAATGACTCACCTGACTGCTTTTTTCCCCTCTTGTTTTGTACTGTGTACTCTGGCAGGGCTGCTACAAATATTCTGTCTTGGTAAGAGAGTCTTTG
>VUQR01002766.1:31546-47771 GCA_015108515.1 Hemichromis elongatus
AGCGGAGGAGAGAGTTACACAAGAAGGCGTTTGTGTGTAAGAGAGAGATGGAGGGAGGCGTTCAGTTTGACTCTTCTGTCCCTTTCATTCATGCAGGTAGTCAGTGTGAGGCTTAATTGATATATTCATCAAAGCTTTGGTTAATTTATTCATTGATTCCCTTTGAGTATTTTTATTGCCTTTATATTACAGCTGCTTATCCTGCTTCTGCACTGAGACACACAGGCACACAAAGTAAAGAGACTGGAGAAATGTTTTGCTTTTAAGTTAGATTGTGCCATCTACTGGATAGATCACATATATACATATTTATTTTGGGGGATTAGGAAACATGGGGGGCTATATCACCAACGTAACTGTCGATAATATTTGGTCTTCTGCTAGCCTGTGCCAAATCGCTAAAAACCTAATAATCGGAGATAACAACAGCAAGTAAATTAACAGTAACTTAAGACAAATGCAGTAGCTGTTTTTGTGTTAAATATCCTTGTTGAATGTCAGGTTCTGTACTGAAGACATTGCACGGGTTTAGGACTCCTATAATGGAACATTTCCAGAGATGACCATTCTTGGTTCCCTTTTGGCCTCATTTTAATCAAAGGCACACAAAGGTCTGTACTTCACATAAGTGCCATTATCATTATTAACTAATGCATAATCACACTTTGAGTCACACAGATAGCATAGCCCTCCAACCAACCCTCATCTCAAGTGTTTTCGTTCAACCCTTTCATTTGTGTTAAGGCCCCAGAAGAGTAGAGAGTATTTCTAATATAAAAGAGCTGTATCCTCTGAAAAATAAGATCCATAATCACTTTGTTCCTCTTTCAGTGTATTTTTAGCACTTAATCAATAAGTGATGCAATGGCCTGATTTTTTTTGGATTTTCTATTTTTTTTTATTTTTGTAGACTTTTTAGTTTTTGTTTCGGATAGGCATGACAGCAGAAAGAAAAAAAAAGATTTAAAAAAATATATTTCACCAGATATAGACAAATTAAGTAGCTAAAATGAATCCAGTCTAAGGCAACCATTTAAATGTTTTAAGTTTTGAAGTAGATGTAGGCATGTAGCTTGGAACAGAGGGGTGTTTTGTGATTTTTCCCTTCACTTATTTTGACAAATTGGATAGTAAAAAAAAATATGTAATTGTCTGTCACGCACAACCTGTTCTTGCTCTGACAGTTCAAAGATTTCTAGTCAGCCCCAATCATTAAAAACGAGTGAACGGAGTGAAAATCTGACTGCTCAAGTTATCATTCATCACAGCCTCTGGAGATAGCATGCAGTGGTTGTAATGTTTGTGTTCTAGCTCATTTAAAATCACTTTGTCAGTGTAACTTATATATTGCATATTTTTACCCGACACGTGTTCTGTATCTGTTTGTCTTTGGATAAGTCTATCCCCTTTAATGATTTATTAGGTAACGGCTTCTACAGCTTTATCTTTCTTTTATCATTGTTCTTTTGTACTACGTGTTTACCTGATGGCTGCTGTTTAGATGTTTTGTTGTTGTTTGTCAAAAGAACCTCTATTGTCCCTTTGGGGAGAATAAAAGTTCTTTCATTTTGAAAGCAAAGGTAAAAAAAAAGCTGAGGGGTTTTATTATGCCAAGTTTAGACGAGCACAATATCAGCTCGATAATAGCCCCAACTTGACAGATGTAGGGCCATCGGCATCAGGCGAGACAGTTCTTTCCACTAGTCTCACCTCACAATATGCTGACAAATAGACTCCCTTTTTTTTTCTACCCTTCGGTTTCCTATAAAACAAAGACTGCAATGCTGAAACACAAATTACTATCCCAGATAGTAATACACATGAAAATGCAAAAGATAAGAAGAAGAAATTAGGATCATGCTATTCTCTTCTGACAACTCAAAGCTATTTTTTACTTTCTATTACTTTTCCATTTAGAGTGTTTTTCAATTTTAAGCCAATACTTGCCTTGAACATCGTTCTTTATTTACCCTCATGTAGAAATAAATTGGTTTTCACCCCTGCTTCAAGACATCATCATGCCTGGTTGAGGTGCAATTAGTTGGGGACCAAAGAAACTACATCATGTCTCACAGGCAAAAATTTGTAACATATAATTTGAAATATTATAGTTTTTTAATATCTGTTATAGTCAGAAAATTCAATAGTTCGATGTTATAGCACTAGCAGCATAAATAGTATGTAATACTAAATAGTAGTATTGTAATAGTAAGCGGTAACAATGTTGCAAGTTAAAGATCTTACAATATTAGAGAGAGCCAAGCATTTTGTTACTGTAAAAAGGAATAATTCCCTTTGAACAGGAAGGAAGAGAAAACAGAGAAAGGGAGCGTAGATATATAAACAATCGAGACAAAGCAGGAACAGACAAAAGTTAGTGACATGCAGTAATGGCGAACAAAAGCATAGCGTGCACAGAGTCAAAACAGCTCAGTGAAGGAGAAATGTTCAGGGCATCATGGAAAATCCCCACACCAGCATAACTAAGGAATGGTTCAGGGTCACCCGACCCAGCCCCAAATATAAACCTCATACAAAAGGAAAGTTTTAAGGCTAATCTTAAAAAGTAGAGAGATGGTGCCCGTCTCCCTAACTTAAACTGGGAGCGAGTGATCTTTCGAGCATCTGTCAGGACTCTCGCTGTGGCGATTTGGATCAAAATAAGGAGCATCTTTGAACAACCAAATAATAAGAAATGACACTATCCCAGCCTGGACATAACAAATGAACAACAAAACAGGATGTACCCAATTTTAACAAAAAAAAAATTGCAGAAATCAGTCCAAGAAATTTTGCAAATGTGCAAGTTAAAGGAAACACTGTTCACAACTGTTGAGATTTGTAAGGTCAAATACGATGACTTCAGTTTTGTCTGAATTTACAGACAAGAAACTGCACATAATCCAGGCTGTTGTGCTTTAGGTCATACCGATAGTTTGTCCTCTGTTGTGAAGTCAGTCATAATGATATAGGCTTTACATTCAACACATTAAGATTTTCCCTTGTAGCTTCGATCTTCTGCATTTTTACTAGGAGTGACTATTGTGCAGTATTAGAGCCTGCTTTAAATTATATGCTGAAATTACTCCTAATGGAAAAATCAAACCGAATTTGAAGAGGATTAATGATACACTGAAAGCTTAATCATTTGAACAGAGAAAAAGACGTCTCTGCACTATCTTCAGGTCACAAATGCAAGAAAGGGACGAGAGGGAAGGCAGTTTAAGACAGAGGATGAACAAAGGAGTTGTTATCAAAAGCACTTGGGAGTACTTCTAGAACACTCTCATGTATTACTTTTGATAAAGGCAAATTCATATAGACATTAACTTGCCTGGTATGTTTAAGTGTATCACCTCTCAGTTATAGTGAGAGGCAAACCTGCTGCAGTCCCAGCTGTGGGTGATAAAACTGTCACGATGCAACAAAATGGAATTTAACCTGCAATTTTCTAAACTGATATTTATTTTGAAAGTTTAATTTCTCTGATAATAATAATTATTATTCTCATCACGAGAGCATTAGCTTGGAAACTAAAAGTGAGAAAAGTTTGTACACATCACAGGTGTTGCATTTTGTCTTTACATCAAAGTACCTGAACAAACGAGAACAATACAAACTCCTTCCAACAGATTTCTGACGAGATGAACCCCCCCCCAGAATGGCTCATTTATGATGAGTTTGAAGTAGCGCTGTGCTGACTCGCACTGTTGAAAGGAGCAGACGTTTATGGTGATTCAGAAAAAAAAAAAGCTTTTGAAACAACTTTTAATGACTGCATCAAAGCGGCCCTGCCTGTTAATGTTGGGCTGAGCAAATGTTTATTGTAAACCAAAATGTTTGCTTGCTCATATTTGTGCCGAGAGTTAAATGAAAAGATTGATACCACTTGCTGTGATAAATGAGATGCTACTGGGAGCAAATGTTTTACTCAGCTTAACGTTAAGAATGAAAATGAGGAGAAAGCAGCCAGCGCCAGTCTCTGTTAAGGTAACAAAGATGCCTCTGGGTGACTATCCCCAGGCAGCCTCTGCAGCTGCTGAGCTGAGCTGTCCTCGCACACCTTGAAAATAACAACACCTACATTAGAAAGCTGTTGCTCTCAGCTCTGTATTCAATACCGCCTCACTGATTAGCATTCTGAGCTTGAGTGCCACTCCTTGGAATTGGTTATCGGTCTTCCTTACAAACAGGCTGCAGACACTTTGGGTTGGCAGTCACATCTTCTCCACTCAACACCAGAGCCTCCGTGGTTTAAGGTGCTCAGCTACCTCCTGTTCACGCTGCACACTGGGAAGATTGCAGAAAGCACCATCATCATCAGTCAATTTCATATTATGAGTTGATCAGCCATCTTCCTGCGTGATGCTCAGAGAACAATCATGCTGCTTAACATCAACAAAACTAAGAAGGGAATCGATATTGTTAGAAAACAAAAGGCAAACAAACACTGAGGCTGACATGGACAGTTTTAGATTCTTGGGAGTTCATTTCACAGAAAATCATGTGATCATACATCTCCACCCCGGTTGGGAAAACCCAAGAATAATTGTGCTTGATAAAGAAATTAAAGAAGACTAAATTCTAGTGTAATAACCATCAAACATCACAAACCTGAACTATTCCCTCTGAGTTTGCATAATAGATAGAGATAGAAATAATGGGTTTTATATTATATTCGTCTGCTAGGATTGGCTGGTTAAAATCTTTGTCTTAACAACCATAAATAAATACTGGAGTCTGTAACACATAATAGTGTGGGTGTAGTATTGATGTGTTTTCTGATTTGTTTCAAATGACCAATTTTTTTTAAGTCAATATATAATATACCAGCTGCACAGATTAACTAATGAGGGACTTGTTTCAATAGGGTGAATTCATATACAGCTGTGACCCTGGTGACAATGGAGGATTAGAGTGCAGACAGCCAGGATCGCCATCTGTTATGTGAAGGCATCAGGCTTTCCCAGTGAGAGGAATTGAAATCAGCACAACAAAGGAAGTCTCCAAACCTTGGCCCTCAGCTCTGCACTACTTCTCTTTGGCTTCCATCGTTAGAATAGAGGCGATATTGGCGATAACATCCAAACTGTGTGCATATGTGTTCAGGGATGAGGTACATGCTGCAGAGAAAGAAACAAAGACATGCAGCACAGGATGAATTATTAATGAGCAGTTAGAAGTGATAACCATCTGTGTCATAAGATACACAAATTGCCTTAGGTGAAAATGTCAGATTGGTTGGGTTTTTTTTTTTTTCTCTCGTGAAGACCTTTCTCCAGGTTCAGACACGCTCACTCGCGTGTCTCCTGCACAATGAGGGCATTCAGTTAACAGGAGCCCTAATGTCTCTGACCCGAATGTCCCAAACACTCAGCTGATAGTAGACACTGAAGGGAAAGTTGAGCCATACATTGATGTTTCCAAACATTAGCTTAGACTGACATTGAAGATTCAAAGCCTGACTTTGTACTTACACCATATAGTTCCAGGCTGTCTCCTCAATGTCTGCCAGCTTGTGCACAGCATTTTAGATGTGTTTACGTACCTTTTGTTTTTTTGGTTAATGAGACTTTATGGCAGATCTAAGCAGACTAGAGTGAAATATAGTTTAAAGGAATAGTTCAACATTTTTGGAATGAAACATAAATTAATATTGAACTTATTATGAAGTTATAATTCCAAGGCCTTCCTATTTACCTAACATTATATCTGAACATTGTATTTATAATTTTTGCATCACCTCCATATTGTTCTTTCATTTCTATTTAATCATATGCCTGTCGCTATTTAACACTGTGCTTAAATAATCAAATTCATTCATTCATTTAATTATCTGGTTTGAACCAAATGCAAATTCTCAAATTCTAATGAGCAATTTTCTACTAGACTGGGCTCATCAGAGCGACATCACCGCCATGCATATTTAAACACTCTGAGACGAGAGTGATTTCAAAGATATCACTGTCAAACGTGTGGGTTGTCAATTTTGATATATGAAAAGATCAGACACATCAAGAATCCATTCCCTGGTCTTTTTTTGCATTTCTCCACTCTCTGCATTTTCATTGTACCCCACTCTCTGAATTAATTGGTTCATTAGTGAAGGCAATTAGGAGCGGGGGGTGCGAGGACAAACTCTGATGTCCTTTTAGATGTATACAAAATCATCCATCCAGCAGATCTGAGAGCTTCCAAGCACATCTGTCATGAACCCTTTAAAAGGCTGATCTGAGCATCTGAGACTGGTTGTGTGAAAGAACAGCCTCTGATATGTGAACTTTAGAAGATTTATTGAAAAAAAAGAGTTTAAAATTGATGAGTGTTCTAGCACTTTTCCACTTTAGCGCTCAATATTCTCAGAAACTGAGGCAGAGTATATATTGATTTGTACTTGTATCTCTACCTACCAGTTAATGTCACTCCACTACATATCATAGGTAAATCTTTTACCTACTTAAACACTACTCTCTCAGTAGCTTACGATTTTGTTTACTAGATATTAATATAATGTATTAACAATATGCTGCTGTAAGGAGGCTCCTACTGTATAATTACAGAAATTTTAAGAAAGGTGTCCTAATTATCTTACTACATTTAACTTAGGTTACTTCATACCATGCATTTTTACATAGCCCGATGGCAGTCTGAAGTCAGTACTCTTGCTTACAGTCAGCGCTAGCATTTGTTATGAACACATATTTTGCAATTACTTATTTATTTAGTGCTTTTTAAAAAGAAAATTTCAGTAGATTTTCTACTTGCTTTTGAAAACATTAATCTCAATTGTTTTTGGTAACTGTGGCCCTCTTCTTTCCCATCTGCCTACGTTGAAATACCTTCAGAATTTAATGGCGTTAAAACAAAGGCTTATACAGAAGTTGAAAAGGTGTCTGGTTGATACTTTTGCATAAAATACATGAATTATAGCCGATTCTCAGAACTGATAAGGTTTATTGTGAAGGTTGTTTTAAAAAAAGACAACGAGTGATGTGAACGTGATACCCTGAATACGAGTACGTTAGGCTGTACGTGAACATAGGAGGTGGTTTGTTTTGTCTCTGTCTCAGGACGCGTCCGCCTGCGAGACCCAGAATGCTCCGCGCCGAGCCAAGATGGAAGAACCCAGCAGCTGCGGGAGAACAATGTTTTGGCTCTAGATATTAAAAAAGGACAGCTTAGGGTAAACCACGCGAGCCAAAGCAGCAGGGTCATGGTCCTGCACCGGTAAGATAAATTCATATAATCCAACTCTGGTTACAGGGTCGGCGGGAGCTGTGTTTGAACTCCTCGTACGGGACAGACAACAAAGCGGAGCGCAGCAACGTTACCGCTAGTTAGCTGCTAAGTTAGCCTTCTCGGCTAGTCGGACGAGCATCATTGTTCGCTGGAGTTGTGTGGGCCGTTTGTTATGGGTCATGCCCGTGTTGTCGCTCCCATCATTTACAGTCGGTTAACTGACCGGGAAACAAAAGCAACAATTAAAGAAGACAGTAATAGCGCACAATGTAAGTTATAGGCATTTTGTTTCATATTCACACTCAAAACTACTTTCGTCCTTGGTCATTTCTCCACCTCACAGATTTAGTTTGGCTTGTGTGTACCTCTGCGGTGATACCTGCCTCTAATTCAAATATTTAAACCCAGCTGTAAGACAAAGTACTTAACTAACTCTGTTCAGCTGCGTTGAAAGAAGTGACTCTCCTCGTGTTAAAGTTGTTTTCCTTTTCGTATTCGCGTCTTTCGGCGTTTTTTTCATCGTAAATCTGCTTGCTGTTATTGCATGGCGATATTAATTATTGCCTGCTCCTGCATCACAAAGAAGGGCCCCGCAAGAGTCGTTAGCCAGATGGTTAGCCAGGGAGCTAATTTCATGGAAGACGAACGGTAGTTTTCCTAAATGTCCACATGGGAGCACACAGTTTATCTGCTTTAGCGCATTTTAGTAAAAGCCATAGTTGGTTATCTCGACTGAATTTTTTATTTAATTATTTTTTATGTACAAAGTTGGATTTGTGCTAGCTGAGTTGGTTATTTCTGCTAGCGTATCCCAAGAGGCTGCAGGCAGAAAGCGCTCACGGAGGGGTCGCTCCTGCGGAGGGGTGAGAGATATATATTCAATATGCAATTGTGGTTTTGTCTGGTTGTATTATAACCCCGGGAATCATAATATAAACAGACATGTTAGCAAATATTGGTCAAATTAAATTTGGATATAAAAAGTGACGCTTTAATCACTAATCTTGTTCAGTTGCGTGCATTTGTCTTTAGCCTGAGTATGTTTACATGCACACTAATGTCTTGGTTATGTGTTAGATGTAAACATCCCATTCTGGTTTCAGAAACTGGAAATACTACCTCGAGCTCTCTGTGATGGGGCATGCTTTGTTGGTGTAGTACACAGTGGGTCATTTAATAAACGGGTCCTGTCTTCATGCCTTGTCCTCAGTATCTTCAAAATTGGCATACTAGCATGGGCTCTGATTGGTTTTCCTTGGTTGCCGTTGTTTATGTAGCAGCCACGTAATTACACCATCAGCCTTTCTAATACAGCCTGTGTGAGCTCTCGTTGGCAGATAAGCTCATTCAAATAGGATGACTGGGTCAGACAGCCCCATCAAACAGATTAACATACAAGTTCAATCCCGTTCCCTCTTCTCCTGTTGTGGCCATTACAGCTCTGGCTGTCACCTTTTTGTCCTGTAAAATATCGAGCATGTACACAGCAATTGGGAAAAGAGTTTCACACAGTGTACCACCAGCTTATTTCCACTTGTCATTGTTCCAGACTGTAGCCTTTTGTTGACCCACAAATCGTCACTTTAATCCCACTAAGCGTCTAGTTGTGAGATCAGAGACCGTGACACCGATTCCTGTAGGCTCAGCTTAACCGGCTCCATAACTGTTGTCTGTTAACTATTATTTGTATGTCCTCACATCCTGATTGCTAGTTATATTTATCCTTTAAAGTTTATTGTGATTATGTATTATTTATAGTCCTACATCAGCTGCTGTCATTATTTTCCTCACAGGATCACATTGATTTTCACCACATAGTTTTCCTGCCCGCCAGCCTTCACCATGAGCATCATTCAAGACAAACTAGGGAATGAATTCCTGCGCTGCAATGGGAGCATGGACTCCAGTTTTGGAGCAGGCATGATTATGTTCAGCCATCTCCCCCCTGTCACCAGCTTCACACGGCTGGCTGCCCATTCCGTAATGCAGGACCTTCCACCTCAAGAAATGATCCTGAAGAAAGAGCGTGACTCCCCTGATTGCAGCATGGGCAACCAGGGGGGCAGCCTGGTATGTGCAGGTGTGGGAGACTATGTTCACACCATAGGTATCAAGCAGGAGAAGCTGACAGAGCACGATTATCGCTTGCCTCTCTATCCTGGTGGCTTGGTAAAGAGCACAGAGCTGCTGGAGGTGACTGTCGGTAACAACCAGGACTTATTGGTGCAAGACCTCAACATGGGCAGTGTAAGTGTTTCTAAAAGGATTGCAGACTGGTTCTTTTCTAAAAAATTTGTAAGTAAATTACATGTGTGTGATTTTTAAAGTTGAATTTCTTTCCATAATCAGGTTACAGCTAAAAAGATTTATCTAAAGTAATCAATAGTTTTTCTTGAAGCATTTTTGAGCCATACAAAACAAGAGACCAATCACTTGGATTATTTCTGAACTACCTACCCCAAAATGTACCAAAACGAAGATTTATAATCTAAAAATTAGAAATATTGAATTTTACACCATAAAAAAATAAGTTGTGCATAAAATTCTTAATTGTTTATGCTCTAAATTTAAGACGGTCTCCTTGTGGCTTTGATGTGTAAAGAATAAAATATTGCCAACGTAGATTAGAGAAAAGTGGTCACATGCATTTGATCATAAGTGACTTTTTGGGTCTTGTATAGCCCTGCTGTGTTGTCAAGTGCCTCATAAGCTGAAAAAACTGAGATGTAGGATCCTGATGGAAACTAGTTATATAGACATAAATCTACTGACGGCATGAAATGCAAAGTAGTTTCTCTTTCTGGTTAGAGGGATGACGTCATCCAGCCTCAGCATGAATGAGAACATCGTGGCGAGGACACAGCTGTCTTGTTTGAGCGCGCGCTCCATTTCAGATCTCCTTTGTGTTCATTCAAATACAAATATACACATCCACGTTCTCCTAACAATAGCGAGCCGTCAGAGGTCGCCAGTGTTGTTTATTAAAAAACAGCCAATTATCGCTTTCGTTGAGCAGCATTTCTTTAAAATTGATGTTTAAGGTTTTTTTGTAACACAACATCAGAAGCCTTTAGAAACCAAAGATTTTCACAGCAGGGTTGCAATAAAAGACTTTTTTTTATAAATGCATAATTTTTTTAAATTGCTTAAAAGTTGTCAGAAAATAGTAAAAACTATTTACTTTTTACCATATTTTTAGAAGTGGTATCTTCTTGTCAGACAGCTCAAAGTTAATATGCTGCAAACTGAAATATAACTCAAGGTGTAACCAAGAAGCTTTTTACTTATTAAAAAATGTTTATTCCTTTTTTGGTAATAAACCAATGCCTCCAAAATGTTGTCTTTTAAATACTCTGTAGTCTAGACAAAATTGGACCCCTTTTATTTTGGTTAGACTTTCGCCAGATTGACCTAAAGACTGGGCTGATTTGAAAACAGCAGGTGCACCCACATTAGTCCCGTCAGCCTCCATATGGCAGTGAGGAGTAGTGTGCTTACTGGGAAAGAAATCGCAGGGCAGGAAGGCAAACAAATAGAAGAAAAGGCACTCTTTTTCCTCCTTTCTAAATTAATACCATTCCTTGCAATGAAGTTTAGTAAGAAGTTGTCATTTTGAATGTTTAGTTTGCAAAGTGTGCAGTTTAGTAAGAATAGTAGGTGAAAAGTGGTGAGTTAGAAGCTGCTAAACCATAAAAGGACAATAAATTTCTGCCTGCTAGAACCGCTTCTTGCGCAATTACTTTCCAAGAGACAATCACAAGAGAGATTGTTCAAGCGTCTTGTTTGTTTGCATGAGCAGCAAACGTGGATCTGTTTGCGTGATAGTTTGAGACTGCAGGCCTTTAACCTTAATCAAGGGATTTTTCTTGTCATGGCTCGCTCTCACGGCCCTCTCCCTCCCCTATTGTCATCCTCACAGCTGCCAAGTCAGTTAGAAAAGGAGCCCACTGGGAAAAAAGGTCGAAGGTCAAATGGTGATGGACAGGAGGGTAAACCACGAAAGAAGAGGAGTGACTCAAAGGTTTGTCTTGTATTTAAAAAGTTTTGAATGCAGTCATATTTTATTTAGTCCTCATCACACTGTTGTGTGTATCAATAATTATCACAAAGAACATACAAGTGTGTTAATTTGCTTTTGGCAGAAGCAAACAAAAAAATAATGTGGGGATGCATAAAAAAGATGATTGGCACAAAGTGTTATGTGTATTTTAATCAATGCGATGCAAAGGGAAGTAATGGAATCACTTTACACTTAACAGTTTTGTTACTGTGACCAGAGATTCCCCTGTTGTGACTTACACAGAGCTTTAATTGCAAGTCAGACTTGAGTTCAATGTTGAAAAAGTAGACGATGCATTTTGAGTTAGATTTTATTAATTGCTAAAAAAAAAGGTGCAATATTCTTCACACAGTGATATTTTAGATGCATTCTGTGGAGAAGGATGAATAACTGTGACCCATCCCCCATCTCCCGTATTGTTCTATAGCAGTCAGTGATGCTGGATGCAGATGGAGGTAACCTGTCTCCAGGATCCAGGCCTCACATGTGTGAACATTGCAATGCATCCTTCAGAAGCTCCTATCATCTACGCAGACACGTTCTCATTCACACAGGTATTGTAGTGTGTCGATTTCACCACGGTGCTTACATTTTTCTCCTCTGTGCATTTCCTCGTAGGTTATCTCAGTGGTTAGCACAGTAAATACAAGGAAGGAAATGATGTCATTTGGCAGATGCTGCATTGGCCTAAGTGTCGCGGCTTATTGCTTTTCTACTGTAATATTATCTTCAGATAGTTCTTTGTCCAGTATTTACTAAGTGCTTTGGATTAATCAAGGCTATTGAATTTTCTTCGTTTAATAGAGGTTATCCCACGCCACAAGCTTCACTGCTATCTTAACATTCAGGCTGTTTTGGAAGCTCTTTGTTCCTGACGATTTTATGAAAGACAAACATAAGTATGATGCAAGGCCTACCCTCTACCTGTACACCCTTTCATTACTACCCATTGTAGAGGAACTCCTGCCTTTTTTTCTATAATTATGCTTAATTGTAAAAGTATTGTTTGCTGCTTAAGTGAGCACATGAACGAGCTAGCTGCCCCCTCTAAATTAAATCCAACTGCTTTTAAGGTTTTGTATTACAGTTTCTGGTTAGAATAAAGCCTCATCCAAGCACTTGCTAACTTAAGTTCCTGTAAATAAAAATCAAATCCTTGTATGGGTGCATAGTGCACATGCTGGTTAATTTTTCTGCCTTGTTATCAAGTAAAATATAATCTCATTAGATAACAAAGTGTTCTGTATTCTCATCTCAAACGTTTACTTTTTTTGTTTTTGTTTTTACCTTTTGGTGTTTTGGTGTTTTCTTGTAATCTTAGAGGCAGGCAGCTTTTTAACTTGTTCAAACAAGCGGCGAGTTTCTTGGGATGGATTTCAGCTGTCATGCTGCTCAGTGCTGATTAACTCTGTTAAATCCCACGTGGGAAAAAAAATTGTAAAGGAGATGTCCACATCAGCAAGCGTCCCTTGTCAGTAGTGTCTGCCATCGTGTCACAAATGTAGTTTTAAGTATAAAGACCATTCTGGGCTTTATACTTAAAATTAGTAGTTTTACGTTGTTTGAGAAATGTTATATTTTCTTTGTTTGCTCAAAATCTGAATCTTTAGCTGTGTCATGATAAATTTATTGTCATAGACTATAGAAAATGTATTAAATTATTTACAGAGATGCAGAGTTCTACTACACTCTAAGGTGTACTTTGATTATCTCCACATTGGTCCATTTTCTGTCATCTATCTGTGTCCGTACCATGTGGGTAGCAGCCTAAGCACACAATCATTCATTGGAAAAGACCTAGATTGTGTGTACCAACATGAAGCGCAGAAGTTTTCGGCCCGCACAACTAGCCTTTGCCCAACATCCAGCTGACTCTCCAAGTTCTTCTCCTTCCTTAAAAGTGAAAATTAAATGTACATTAAGTGTTTTGACTTAATGGAGGAGCACTAATGGAGATCGCAGAGGCATAAGTACAAGAGATCAGATCAGGACTTCCACGGCACTTCTCTGGATTTACAGGAAGAGGATTTTTAAGCTGAGATTTGTCAAACTTAAATCAGTTTAAATTGAGAATGGTCTTTGATTTTCGTGCACTGGTTCCTTTTTAATAAACAGACCTCTTATATGGCTTTATAAAAAGAAAAGTTTGAGAAAAGGTTTTTCTTTCTCTCCTCTTTAAAATGATGGGCTTCGCTCTAAGAGGCAAAATTAAGAGAATAAAATATGTTAAGCACCTCTGAAATCCAATGCCGTGTCTTGCAATAGCAGTGACACACCCACACACACACACTTTGTGTTGAGTGAGCCAGGTGTTTGTTCAAGCTGCCACAGTGACAAAGTTGAATAAACACCTTTATGACACACAGGCGGCTTGTAAATACTGCCCTCAATTGCATAAGTGGTGCAGTGGTATGTGTTATGTGTATATCCTGCTTTTAAGAACTATATCACAGATGGGTTATTATAACATTACAGTGATCATGTGATCTTATTTCAGGTGAAAGACCCTTCAGGTGCAGTGAGTGCAACATGAGTTTCATTCAGAAGTACCTTCTGCAGCGACACGAGAAAATTCACAGTGGTGAGTAATTTATGACAACTAATCACATGACCCAGGAGTCTGACGCAAACTCAGAGTCATTATGTGTTTTCTGCCACACTAAAGGATAGCTAACATATAGAGTGACTGTTTTTGTGTAACAGGAGAGAAGCCATTTAGCTGTGACCAGTGCAACATGCGGTTTATTCAGAAATACCACATGGAAAGACACAAAAGGACGCACAGCGGAGAAAAGCCTTACAGATGTGAGACCTGCCAACAGGTTTGCGAACTAATTAAAGCCTCCTCTTTGCTATCCATCAAAAGGGTTTATTGGTACTGTTTACTTGTTATTGTAAAATAAGTTCAGTTATTTTTTAATGCAACTCGTGTTGTTTCAGTATTTTTCAAGGACAGACCGACTGCTTAAGCACAAGCGAACCTGTGGAGAAGCCATAAAGAAGGGGCTGGATCCAGGGATGATGGACTTGAGTTGTGTAGAAATGGGTAATGGCAGCTATGGGATCACTCAGGGAAATGCTGGGAGTGGCGGTAGGAAGAGGGGAAGGTCTAAAAATTCTGGAGAGGGAGGGGAGCGCAAAAAGAAGAAGGGAGATGGAGGAGGGTTGAGGGCACCCCACATGCATGGGGCTGTGTCTGGAGGCTATACTATCCATGAATACTCACTGGAGAATCAAACGGTTTCTTCCTCTACTGAGCCAGACCCCAGCATGCAGCAAGGCAGCAACGGCCAAGCTCCAAAGATGGCATACAAGAAGGCCAATCGTAAGGGTCTGGATAAAGCCGGTCTGGGACAGGTCAAAGCGGATACGCTGGAGCAGGGTGGGGGTATGGATGGCCTTGGACTCCTGCAGGGTAATGGGGCTAAAGTCGGACCCGCCAGCAGCAATTACGATGATGCCATGCAATTTCTGAAGAAGCGTCGATACCTTCAAGCAGCAAACAACGCAAACGCCTCCGGGCCTGCTGTGGCTGGAGGATCTAGCACTGAGTATGATGTAAGCGTTCATTTGTCTTCCCAGCCTTCTGTGATCCAGGGTGGCATTTCCGGTGTAATGGACAGCGATGCTTCTTGTAGTCTTGACAAGTCGGGGATCCCTGATGAAGTGTTGCAGAGTCTGCTGGAACATTATGCCCAGAAACCTGATAACTCACACCAGGATGTTCACTTCGACATCAGTGACCAACATGTGGCGCTGAACCCCACCACATCTGTTGGTGCTGACATCAGCCACAACACCAACACACCCAGTCCATCAGGAGACAAAAATGTGATGATGCACGAATACTCCCGCTTCCTGCTGCAAGCTTTGGAGCGCACCAGCCACAGTGCCGGCTTCCCTATAGGACCTCACGCCTCAGGACCCTTCACTGGTTCCCACCCAGGAAATCCCATCTACGCTGACAAGAACATCTACACTACGTCTCCACTGGAGTGTGGGTTTGGCCAGTCGCTGCCTTCGCTGTCCTCCTCCGTGCCAAAGTCTCACTTTGCGATGCTGTCAGGCTCCTCACCACAGCACAACTTCCACCTGAGCAGCTTGGAGGCCTCCACACACCAGCAGCTAACCCCTTCTCAGGAGCTCACCGAGCAGATGGAGAAACAGCACTCCTCCACTCCCCCTTCATCCTACCAGATCAGCCCATCTGACCTGAGTAGCCAGAAGGACCACCCGCCTGTCAAAAACGGTACAGCGGTAGCCTACTCTCTAGCCCCCTCGCAGGATCTGGCCTCTCTGGACTCCTCTAAGCCTTCCTACCAGATTGAAAACTTTGCCCAGGCCTTTGGCTCCCAGTTTAAGTCAGACGGCAGAGGCTTGTCTTATGGCACTGACTCTGGTGGCGAGGTGGATCACAGGATACGTACACCTGTGTCTGAATTCTCAGGGTATAGTAGTTTGTTATCTGATGTCAATGAGCCAGTAAGTACAGGTTCCAAAACTCCGACAAGCCAAAGCTACAGATGAGAGCCTGAGAACGAGTGAATGCTCTGTTGTTAAAGTTGATGTCCTTATTTTAATTTTTCAGTGCTCCTATTTTATTATTATTGTTATTATTTTTTTAAGTGACATCTATATTTTAATTATACTGATGCTTTGTCTTTGTGCCCACTCCTCTTCCTGCAATGAGCCTGGAAGGCTTCCTGCAAATGCAATTTTTTTTTTTTTTAAGTATCTGTAATTTTAAGTTAAATATGTATTTTACTGTTTATTCTGGTCACATTAGTGACATTAGGTTTGGTCATTAATTATGAACTTTTTCAGTAAGTGTAGTGTAAGAGCCAGAGATACTTCTTTTTCATTGAGCTGAAGTGTTTGAGCAATCAACTTTACAATATAGAAATAACCACGATGGCAGGGATTAGC